>SNQN01000683.1:59681-130086 GCA_008642245.1 Bassia scoparia
TGCTCAAATATAAAAATTAAAAATCAACTTAATAGCTCAAAAACAAAAAAAAGGCAAATCCAAACTCAACAAATTACCTCCAAAAATCCAATTTATGCAACAAACATACAATACAATAATACGCAACCCAGACAATTATTCCAACAAATCAAAAATATGAAATTATAACAAAAAAATGAGACCAAACAAACAATCCAGCAAACCCCAAAGATCACATTTACCACACAACACACCTCAAAGATCAGATTTTGCAACGCAGCAAACTCAGAGATTACAAAAACGAAGTCCGAAAAAACAAAATCAAACATCAAAAAAAGCTTTGAATAGGTCGAGCAAAGAATGAGGAAGACTCACCATCCATGGAGTCGTTGTTAAAGAGAGAGTGGTTGATACTCAAATGCTTGCTCGAGGAGAATGAGAAGACTTGATGACTTGATGTCAACACAAATCACATAAGCAATTGTTTTGATTTGGAGAGGTTAAGATTTGAGTGGGAATTCTTAAATAAGGTGATTTATCAGGTGAATTAAACAAAGGGGGGGTCAATTACTATGGTTGGGGAATATAACGGAAGCAAGTTCATAACAGAAAACGAGGATAATACACATGCAATGCATAATAAACTTTGCGAAAATTACATAATTTACCACTGGATGCACCAGCTAAACATCCGGGATGCACCAGAAATTTGGCGATAAATTGATTGCGAGATTTAAGATCTCTCCAATTTTGTCATTTCTCCCTCACCCACACATAGGACGTCAAACAAATTAGGTCGAATCATTAACATGTTCGGTCAGCAGGTCAGGTCAACAAAGTAACCCAAACCTAACTTGTTATTGCAGTTCAGGATTTTGAACCTAACCTAACCTGCTAATAACAAGGTCCTAAATTGTGATCTATTAACATAGTAAATATATGAAAAGAAATCCTTCATAATACATCTAAAAGAACTGACCAAAGTATTCAAAGTTCAACAAATTTAGAGAAACATAATCGGCTAAATAAATAACATAATCTTTAGCAAGTGCAACAAATTTTTTTTTTTACTGTGATAATTTTAATACAAAGATACGATATAATTGTACGTAAGAAATAAAGCTTCTACTTTAATTGTAGTTTGAAAGTATAGTAGAATTGGTGCAAGAATATGATGATAACATGCATCTGCTAGTCGGATGTTCTTTGGTGTCGTATTTAAAATACCATAGTCATTGAAAGTCAAATTAATTTTAGCCTTCCTGAAATATTTGATGACACAATGTTTGTGTTATACAAACATTGTTATTAATTGTTTTTTCATTATTTTTCTCATCTTTTTTCGAATTTGTCATCAGTTTTTCTCCTTTAACTTGAAAACCAATCTACAGAATTGAACATCTTTTAATAGAAAAAGGTCATAAAAAATAATTTTGGGATTTTAGACTTTTAGACAAAAATTAAATTTTAAAAATAATTTAAAATTACACGAACAATAATTCATTACACAATTTTTACTACACTTTAGAAAAGTCCTATGTAGCCGCCTCATTTAGATTCAATGAATACTTGTTCATGTACACTTAGAATCTGTTTACTTTAATTAAAATAATTGAATAAATTGTTTATGAGGATGAATAGGTTGGAACTGAACTGACTGATAATGAATTGAAATAAATTTGATATGAAAATAAAGCAATATAAGCACTGATCACAAGCTTAGCAATGGTTGAAACCAAATAAGCTGAAGTGACTGCCCTTTAAAGCACCGATTCATATTGTTATATATAACATCAACAGCACTTTAAATATCTAGATAGTTCATATAAGATGAAAGAAATTTTGGTATTAATTAGTATTATCATATAGATTACCATCAAATAAGTAGTCCTTTATAGACTCGCTCTTTGTTTCGGAGTATCATTTTTATATGTCTTCACACTCACGCTTTGATGATGACTCGAGTTTTTAAAAAAAATAAAAAGAGAAAAATATGTCCAAAAAGAAATTGTATGATAATTCAAACTATATTTGGAATGAAAATGTTGCAAATATAGACAAAAATACACATATAATAAAAGGAGTATAGAGTATTATATTGATTGAAATAATATATAATTCTACTTGTACACAAATTTGTTAACATCAAAGTGTTTTTATTCTAAAATTAAATTCTATAATATGTAATAATATTTTTTTATGTTACTTTAATCTTTCAAATAAAAAAAGTGAATTACTCATTATATTTTCCTCAAATTAGAATTTGTATAAAGTTAAATTTTTTGAATTTATTAGGTTAATGACCTTAAATTTTATGGATATGACCAAAATAACAAATAATTTTTTTAAAATGACTTTCATACTTCGTGGTCTTTTACAATAAAGACCGTCAAAGAATTTTCCCTGTTAGTCAGTACATGGAGGTCGCGGAGCATCAAAAGGCAAGATTGTGAGAAAATGCTGATGCGGGAATGCTTGAATGTGTGGGGAATTTTCCCACTAAGTTCATTTTCGAAACATCAAACTCCTGCAACTTTTGCATTAACAGTGTTGCAGAATGCTCCTGTCAACTTATTCTTTGATAATCAACTTTCTTAGTTTATCTAAATATTTCCCGAGTTCACTGGGAATGTTTCTATTTCCATTACTTATCAGCTCCAACACCTCCAATACAAACAAGTTTCTTATTGACTTTGGTATCGTTCCTCAACGGTTGTTCGACAACCCACGTTTGATATGCTTCATAGAGGACTTGTTACTATGTTTTCGTCGTTGCTCCACTAAACTTATTCATAGATACAATGATAAAGTTTACTTGGGATTCTGTGTAAATAAAATCTCTCAGCATAAATAAAAGCAAACCGTGAAAATTGTTCGGTGAAGAATCAAAGCTATAAAGATTAGTAAATTCGTGAACTCCTGTGGAATGTGTCGAGGATAGTCTATTGTAGATATATTGAATGAGGTAATGTTGTCATATTCCCTATCCAGGAAGGAATTCCACAGAGTTGATTACGCGATAAATCAGGGAAACAATCGGCGAATAGATAGCACGTGGCAAGTGCCCTTTGTCCCTGTGTGACTGAAATATTTGACATTATATTGAAATATGTGTTTATTATTCGTAGTTATATTTAAGTGGTTGTTTGATAGATCAAGGGTTCAATGCTTACATTGTAATCTGCTAGGAAGAGGCCAACGATCTTATTATGTTAATTCTATAGGTCCCTAATTGGAGAGTTTACCTATGGATGTATAGTCCAGTGAGTTCGTTTTCTTGAAGTTGTAATCCGTTAATTGTGTATTGACCAATGGAATTCGGTATTGTCCTTAGCTTGTTTTGTCGAAGTTTACGTTTTCAATTTAGCAGAGTTGGCTATGATCTGGTATGTTCGCTTATTTATTTCTGGAAGATGCATTATTGTGAGGTTGCTTAGTTTACGGAAACTGGATGAATACTGCCCGAGAACCACAGTTTCGAGGCGAGACTTTGAAATGAGTGTCTCCTATGGAAGGGGTATGAGCTATTGAATGATTAGAGGATAAAGTCATGTAAAAGAGTGAGTTCATAGATGGAAATAGGTCAGGTATGGACGGAAGATGATTATTTTGAAGGAGAGGCCATTAATCGACCGAGATTTGCAAATGAAGTGGGTATTGTCCTGAACCTGTTACGACTTAATAAGAAGGTTAGGTATGATAATTTCTAGTTCGGCGGATGGGACCAATTAGACCATCATATTCCAAATCTCTTCTTCCAAGTTCACTTCAGACAGGTTATAGCGAATAAAGCGTAAAAGCTGGGATAGTAAGATTTCAAGAAAGGAACAATGTAATTTTGAAGGCATATTACGTTATCCTCGAGTTCTGGAGAAGAATGGTTGGAGTATAATGACTCTTCCGTTGCACCGCAATACACGCCTTGCCACGTTGCGCAACAGTCTGTGTAGGGATCCATATCCTAGCGGTTGCTCGATCCAACTCTATCTGCTTTTGAATTCGAGCAATGCCTCTTCATCTATGCATTACATGATTCTGATGAAGTAGGACCCAAATATGATGGTACAAAGTATATTGTAGGAAGATGAAGAGTGCTTATTCTTGAAGGTTGTCATGATTTAGAGAATTAATTAAGAACGATTTGTGATTTTATGGGATGTATTAGAAGCGCAAGAAACTCTTTATACCAGTCACTGAACAACATTTTGATTACATAGTCATATGCATGCAAAATTCTATCAATTTACATCTATGGTTGACTTTATACAAAAAAAAAAATATTTACCCTTTTGGATAACAAAATGGAAGGAAAGGAAATTAGAAGTAATGAGTCCCTTCTCTTCGAGGTAGGATTTGAAGTCCCTTTTTAGAGTTTTTGTTCGTTCGCATTCCTCGTTCCTCGTCTCCTCACCCTTTCTTGTTTTCGTTGCCGGGGACTAATCATCGGAGTTGGGCTGCGGCCTTTCTCGTTTTCCGGTTTATGGATCACTGATGGGTTGGCTGCATTCTGCGCTATGAGTCTCTTCACTTTTTTGCTTTGAGTTTTTGCTGGTGAGTGGATTCGACAGAGAGTCTTTTTCTTCCTAGTGTCTTTCGAAGTAGTGGTTGGAAGGGTGTCAGTTTCGATCTCCTTTATTCCTTGTTCTGATTGTCAAAACCCCAAGATTGTGATTTGGAATTGGCGATGTCGTTCCATTTGCTTTTGCTTTTCGTCTCGAGTAGTTTTGCTCTTTTTAGTTTTTCCTTGTATTTCAATAAGGTGTGTCTGTGTTAACCGACATCTCAACCAAAGTATAAACTGATGGTTGCGTCAGGAATATAATATATACTCTACATCTCATATGAAAGCCTTTGGTCTTGAAATGTGGACGAGCACAGGCCACTTATCTGACGCGAATTATTTCACTTAGAAGGGAGAGGGAGGTGAGATTCGATCCTGTGACCTCAGTGTTACGTTGACTCTGATACCATGTTAACGGAACCAAAAGCCGAAACTGATGCTTGAGGCCAAGAATATATATTACTCTAACACTATGAGTTTGGTTTCTGATCGCCATACTAGGGTTGTTGATTTTTTTTTACTCTTTCTTTCTAAGAGGAGATCTTATTGATGTCTTTGTTCGAGGTTATCAAGCGTTGCTGTACATAGGTGTACCAAGGGCTGTGCCTCAGTCTCGTGTTGGAGTTTGGGTCATCTTACTGGTTTTTTGTAATCGATATACGCTATATCTGTTGATCTTGTTGTAGGTCATGATTTTTGTATATTGGGAGATTACAGATGTCACGAAATCCAGTAACCACGCATAACAGATACTCTATATTGCTTATATGAAGGAATTATTTGAAGCGAATTTTAATCTTGTTTTATTAATCGTAAAGTTATATAGGTTTTATGTATGTCAGTTATGTTTGTTAAATTTGTCAATTGTAGTGCGTTTGGTTTACTATGAATGAAACCTTTTATTTTTTGTCAATAAAAATGGAAGGAAGAGGGAGGAAAGGAAGAAATCTCTCTTGTTATTCAACATGTTGGGGGAGGGAAGGGGAGGGAGAGGGAGTGATTTTTTTCTCCTCGATCGTTTTGTAAAACTTTTTAAATTGGAGATATTTGGTGTGAAATAGAGCTCATATTTTTCCACTTTCCCCTCTCCTTCTTCTATTTCTCTTCCTCTCTTTCTCTTAATTTGTTATTCAAAATAGTCTTAATCTATGAGATCAACTCCAATCCTCCTCCAATCGGTCGAACTTTATTTATCTCATTTCGAACAGATTTTTTTTCTCCGGTCGGAGGACTAGGATCATGCTTAAAAATAAATTGAAAGTTGAATACGAAGATAATTATGTGGGAAGAAGAGAAATGATGTGTAATAGTAAGAATTGAGCGATTTGTAGCGCAAACCATGTTTCATGTTTTGTGTAGGAAGGAGTTTATATAAAGCAGTATAGACTATATATGTAGTACGAGGTATTAACTGTGAAAGCGTACGAGCACTGCAAAGGGATAAAGATGGTGATGATGTTGCGCCACTGAAGTGGATCGTCTTGTTCATCGTAAAATATGACTTAAGTTATAGGTTGACTTTCGATTTTGTATTGAATTTAAAAGCAATTAGTAGTCATGATCATTATCATATGATTCATGTTATTAGTAAGAAGAATACTTGACAAATAGTTTACAATAATAATCAATTTTTCTTTCAAGTGGACAATTTCTTTTAACATAATACAAACCATGTGATGAGAGTAAGACTATAATTAGTAAAGTTAATCTTCTTTACTTTCAAATCTGTGTTGCTGTGAGGTCACTTTTGCTATCGGGGCTTTCAGATTGTGTTGTTTCCTTCTTTTTTATTGTTCCTTTTATTTTAAATATTTTTAAATATTGTTTTAATCATTTAAAAATATTATTTATTTCCTATTTATTCTAACATTTTAATCAATTTATTTAAATTCAATTCATTATTACTTCATCAAATATATCTTCTACATAATTAGAACATTGGCTACGCTTTTTCATTTTCTTTCTTCTTCTTTGGGAGATTAAGATAAGGGGTGTTGCGTTCTAAACAGATCCATGGTACTCTAGAGTCATGACATTGAGCGCGGTGAGTGTTCAACTCTTCGTAGGATTGGTTTGCAATAGAGAGTGGGGGAGATTGTTTCTGAATCCCATCTAATTTCTTGTAGATCTTTTATCGTTTGTTATCTGTAAATTTTTGTGTTGATATAAATATTATGATTCTTATGTTTATGATGATAATATTCGGAGCCGAAGTTGTTTCCCATCTGATTAGCTCAGCCTTACACGGGGTTCATTGTGGGTGGGTCTGTTAGCGGGATTCTTCTTTTATGGTGAGTGGTTTGCATGAGGTGTCGAAACCATTGTTTCATGATGCGGTTCTAAGTTGATGATCCTCAATGTGAGTTTTACTTTACGTGCGTGGTACCGCGGTTTCAAAACTCTGTTTTTATGTGTACTGTCCCCCTCATCTTTATGAGACGGCTCAACTCTCTTTTGATGGGCTTCGAGCTTCTTTGGCGTATTGTCACTGTTTCAAGACCTGGTTTTGTATTGAATGCGTTTGCTCTTGCCTTTTGTGTATGGAGGTTGGGTGTTTATTCTGTAGTGATGTTTCGACTATGCTTTTTTGGTCAGCATGGAGTTACTAGTTTACAGGCTACGTTCTTCGTATTCTTGTATTGATGGTCTTGGTTACCTTTGGATGGTGCATTTGCTTTTTTTCAGCTGTGGAGACTAACCTTCGAGTAACCCTAGTGAGATTACTACCCCCAAGTTCATGAAGAATTGGCAGATTTGTATTTCATAATAGTTATGCGTTTGCGAATTCACATTTTCCTTATCTACTGTCAGGTTCCTTGTGGAAGTCTAATAGGGTATCACACCTCTACATGCTTTGGCTGTCCTGATCTCAGTTTGGGTCAGACCATTGAATGGTTAGACTTCTATTCGGTTTTTTTTAATTGGGTTGTTTTTGTTCTCGTTTTAAGTTGCTCTGCTTGCTCACAGTTTTTGTGGGGATATTTTGGGGATCATTCGTTTTACTCAGGGTTGTAGTATAAGTATCGTCACAATATTGTTTGTGATCCCTTCTTATGTTGTATCGGTTCGCATTTTCTGCTGAAGGGTTAATGGTTGTTTAACTGTGGGAATGACGAGCTCTAAATCGGATCGTGTGTTACTTTACTCATTTGCAGATCTGGTTAGCGACTTCGTACCCGATTGGGTGTCTGCAGTGGTGTAGCGGAAGCTAGAGAAGTATGCGCGAGGTGTAGGACTTGGTTACGGTTCCTTCTTTTTCCTTTTCCTTTCAGGAAAATAGATAGGGAGATGTTGCGCTTCTGAACGGGTCCAGCATACTTAGGACTCGGGATATTGGGTCGCGTGTGTTGTTCACCTCTTTAACCAGATCGGGTTCGTATAGCTAGAGGGAGGGCAATTCACTAATAGAAAAGCTCATTGCCGGGTTAATTAGGCTCATTTGTTGGGTTTGAACCATATAATGCCTGAGTAGCGTTATGATATTTGCGGGTTACGGAATAAGGGTCTATTTTGTTGGGTTATGGCTAAAAACGCACAAATAGTCTTATCGCAACAAATACTTTCGGGTTATATATATGAAACTTAATAGTTAAGTCTTGAACTTTTAACTTTTAAGCTAGTAATTTATTTTTTTTACCCAATTTTTAAATTGTATTATGTTGTTTTTTCATATCACTGTGGATTTTAGAAATATATCTAATATTGAAGAAATAATAAAATGTAAATAAAAAAAGAACCTATCATATATTAAAATGTAAATTATGCAATCTGTGAAAACTAATTATTCAACATTAATATACATAATATTACAAGAAAAAAAATGTTCTCTTCAAAATCATCATTTCTACTCAGTCATCAACCTTTGATCTACCTTCACTCATATCTGCTGATAAAAAATGGAAAACCATATGAAATCTACAAAAACTCTACAAAATAGTATACATACAAAAATCTTGCACGAGAAAACAAGTTAAAACATTAAAAAATCATAGAACTTAAATTAAATAAACAATAACCCTTAAAAACATAAAAATATACGATAAAATCAATTCGAAAACAACAAAATGCTTATGACAAACCCATATCGTAAACATAAAAAAAATCGAATATAAAAGAAAAATTACAGAATTTTAAAAAAAACCAACCAAAGGGGAGTTCGTAACAACCCAAAAACCAAAATCGGAAAAAACGAACACAATATGAACATACCAATCTGAAATATAAAAAATAGAATAAACACAAAAATTCTCAGTATATATTGAAAATTAAAGAAAAATTAGAAACAATAAAAACCTAGACAGCGGTGACAGAAGGAGATCGGTCGTTCATCTAGCGACGAAATGATTTAGACATTCAAACAAGAAAATCGAAAAACATAACAAAAAACATTCTTGTTTATTGACTGCTAGTGTTGTTGGTCCCGTATGGCCGTGGTGAGCTGTGTGTTGTGGGCGAACGTGGATGTCGTGTGTTGTGGGTGGCGAACTGGTAACTGGTTGTAGGGGGTAGCTGTGAATGACGGGGGTTTCGGAGTGGGTTTTGTAGTAGATGATAAACTGAAGAGAGAGACATAGTAAAAGAAGAGAGAGAGCGTTGATGGAAATAGAGGAAGAAACGTGTGAATGAGAGACTTGAGAGAGAGGAGAAGAGAGAGGAGGGGTAAAGGGTTTTATGTATTAACTGGCAAAATTATAGGTAACAGTCCTTAGTAGAAAATACACCCTCCCTAGTTAGTGCAATGATTTATCTCCCTATTATCTCCAGCATATTTTTTTATAAAAATAAAAAAATATTAATTATAAATAGATAGATATAAATATTGACAACTAATAAAAGCCAATAAAAAAAGACACCGTTATAGGGTTTATCTTGATAATTAAGGGTTGTATAATATAAGTTTGATATACTCTTATACACGCTGGGCCGGTTTGTGACTTTGCGTGTTTCGGCTTTGGGAGTATTTTTTTAATTTGTTTTAATACAAATATGTTGCGGTTTGGCCAAATAACGAGCATATAAAGCTGCTCAAATTTACCGCTTTATTGTTCGGTTTTATAAAAAGCCGGCGAAAGAAGAGTTATATCTCGCGGTTTTATAGCAACGCAGCAATACCACATTATATGTGTTTTTTCTACTAGTGATTGTATCGACTCCCTCAATTCTTACATTTGTTTTTTGTGACTTTTGTTTTGGATCTTTGTTTTTATAATAATAAAAATAACAAGTTAAAATAATAGTATTATAATAAAAATAAATAATTTTGAAAAGCTGAAATTGGTGAACTGATTGAAGCTGGTAGACCTGAAATAATAGAGCTATGAGAGATTACGAAGTCGAAAATGTGTTGAACTGAACTAAAGTTCTCCCTGTCAAAAATAAAACTAAACATATATAAGTTTCATAGATTTAGACCAGAAAAATGTCTTAGAAGATGGTTTTAGTGTTTTTAGTTGAGAAATAACTAAGTGCACGGTTAAGGTCAACTAATGAAAACTACATTTGTGGAAAATATATATAAGAAAGAAGATTTTAGTTAAATAAAAAAAATAATTAAAAAAACCAACATTTGAGGTGATTATATGAAAAAATAAACATGTGAAATACTACTTTTTTTTTTTTTTAATTCCCTAATTTCTTAACTATATTCTTTTCATTTTTTTGATGTTTTTCTCTAGTTTTTTTCTCGAGTTGTTTTCTTATTTATTAATCCTTAATGTGTAGTGTCGTGGAAAAATATATTTAATTTTTTTTTTTTTTTTTTTTTTTTTTTTTTTAGGATGCCCATCGGTTTGGACGTATTTAGAATGTACAGGACGGCGGATGAAGGTTCGGTCTTCGTCAGAGAATTTGTGATTCGGGTTTTTTGGTGGTTAACCGTGAAATTTTGCGGTCCAGAATAAACAAAATATATGTATGTGTTAAAAAGTCAATCATTAAGGCATTAAGTATGGGTCGTTAATAATGTATTGTTGAATAAGACATATCACATTCAGAACATATAGTATTAGTTGTTGTCATAATAAGAAGTCAGGTTATTTTAATATGGATAAATATGCATTTTTTTGTATTTTGCTGGGATTCTTTCATATATATGCTTGTATATCTAGTTGCCGTATTTTTGTTTAGTGTATATGTTATCGTTATAAGGTTTTATGAGTATGCATTATTTGTAATTTTTAGTGATTAATTATTAACGGTCAATAGGTTAAATCGACGGACCTTGATAAATAGGTTAGAGGGATGGCGGTTTTCAGGTCGGTTTTGGTCTGTTTTTTTCAGATTCCGGGTTTCGGTCCCGATTAAGTCTTGGCCGGTTGTGCAGTCTAGTGGGGAATGGTTGGGATGGTTAGGTGACTAATTTCCTTTCCATTGCTAGGGTTATCTATCTTCATTCCATCATTTATATTACACATCAGTCATTCCACAATGAGTATATGGATGATTTTCAATGGTTGGTATATTATATATGATACATCCTAATATAGGCAGAAATTAAAAAATAATTTTTACAAAACCAAAGTATTATCGTATTGAAGTTAATTTGATTATAAATATATTCATAAACTTTTGATATATCTATATCTATTAAAATGTATCATTTGTAACACTACATCAGATGTATTTCTCAAATTCTTCATTCATCACTTCCCTAAAATTACCTCCTATTTTTTAAAAAAAGCTTATACTTAATGGAAGTTAATTGTTTATTTGTTTTGTATTAGACTGTATGGGTTTTTTTTTTAAAAAATATGCATAATGTTGAATATTTTTTCTTTTTAAAAAATACTACATTAAATAATATATATCTCCTAGCAATAAAAGTAATAGATTTAAATGTTAAAGGTAATTAGTTAATATTTTAACAGATGAATTGGATGTATTTTTGTGTTATTATTTGGATTGATTTGATTGTATTATATTAAATCTTCTTTTCAAATGCGTGAAATTCATTGTTACTTTATTGTGTTACGGAGAATATATATTCAAAGCTTCACGTTGCAAAAAAAAGGCTTGTCATATGGTTTGTTGTTTTCATAATTGTAGAGTATATGAAGTTTTATGGTTTGGTATTTATTAGATCATATATATTAATCATTATAATTTTAATAATTACTTACAATATTGGGTTTTTTAGTGTGTGAGTTTTAGTTTTTTCTAAGATGATCTACTTTTTTTTAACTCTCTCAATTGTTCCAAATTTGTAAGGTTTAATCTAAATTTCTCAATATTTCCTTAACACGGTTAACTTATGATAATTTTATGTTGTGTAGTAAGTTGCGCGCTGTGATTATTTCTTTCTTTGATAAAATTACAATTGCACTCTCTTTCTTTCATTAATACTACAGCAATTCAGTACTAGAATTTGAATCTTAAACCTAGTTTAATTTTAATTTTGGAATTTATAGGATCAGATCATTCGACTAATGGTATTTCTCTCTATGTTTTCTTTTTTTATTTTGCCTTGTTTTTAAATGTTTTATTGTTGTTTGTCGTGTTTTGTGTTGTGTTTTCTCCTTATTGTCGTCGTTTTATATTTCATTTTGTTGGGGAATTATGGGTTGTGTTCCTGATTTCGTATTTTGATTTTGTTTTTTGTGTGCTGGTTTTTAATTATGTTATTTTTCTATGATTTTTCTGTTGTTTGTTGTATTGTATTATTTTGTTTTGTTGTGTTTTTTTTTTTTTGTTTCTTTTGTGTTAGTGCGTGTTAATTGGTGCAGTTATACTGTTAGTTGCGTGTGGTATTTAGCTTTTGAATTGTTCAGTTTGTATTCTAGGTCTGTTTCTTGTTATTATTGGTTTGGTGTTAGTGTTTCTGAATCATAGTGTATTAAGTGTTTCGTTTATTAGTGTTCGTTTTTGTTATTGCAGATGTGTTTTCTAGGGCTTCTAAGTTATTGGCAATTGTTTGACTAGTGATTGAGGTGTGATAAGTGTTTGTTGTTGAGGTTTGAATGATATGGTGGATGAGTTATAGTAGGTTGGGATTGCAGGATATATTGCAGTATAGTTATAGGGGCGAACCCATTTGCTAATGATGCCATCTATGAGAATGTTTTCTGTGATTAAGTCAAAATAGATTGTGTTTGGGTGTTCGGCTATTTCATTTGGATTTGCAAAGATGGGAGTGCAGATCGAATCGGACGAGATAACTGCTCATTTTTGAGTGAGAACCAGAATTCAATAGAGAGTTTAGAATGTGGTTGATCTAGGTATGTTGGTTGCATGCGGTTATTTGGTAAATGCTGATTGATGTCCTTAACTCTCATAAATAATTCTATGATTTTATGTTAATAAATCACTCTCTACAGCTATAGTTGAGATCATTTCAGTTCGGGGGTCCTAGGTTTCAGACTCTGTGAATGCATGATATAACACAATACATTTTCAAGACTCGATGGGCATATGAAGGAAGCTTAAGAATTTTCCAATGGAAGAGATGCAAGGTCAAAGGTATTTAAAGTTGTACATCACAGTTCAAGAAAATTAATCAAGAACAAGTTAGATAAAAGAGTTGCGGTTATTATGATGGAAGTGCCTTTTGAGATGACTGTATCAGAAGAGGACAATGAAGGGAGAGTGTGAAATGATGAGAGTAGTGTGATGGAAGTGGATGATGATTGAGATGTTTTGAAGAGGATGATGTTGAAGATTGTAAATGAATTATGTTGAGGGAATTGGGCCAATTGTAGGGATGAGTCATGTCTAATGAATGGTGGATTGAACTTAAGGTTTTAAATGGTGGGTGTATGAGGAGTGAGATTTGGACAATAGGCCTCAGGTGTGGAGTTGTTTGTGGACAGAGTAGCATTTAAGGATGTCTAAGGGAATTTTTGCATCCAAGAGGGGTTTGCTTGAGTTATAAATCATCTGATTTGTTATTTATGCTGAATGTGTATGAAGATGCATGGAGAATTATGCTTTGTTTTAGATGATGGGCCTTTTGGGCATTGAGTTTAAAAAAGATTGTGATTGAACTTGGTCAATACTAAGCGTAATTTGTGAATGGGTGCTGGAAGTTGCTTGGGATATAAAGCTAACCTGACATACAGAAGAAGACTACTGAATGCCTGTTGTGGGAGAGGTGGGGCTACCATGGTGCTTCTACGCTATATAGGAGAAAGCATAGTATTCAGATGATCCAGGAGGTCATGACGAGTCTTAAAAGAATTCACAGTATGCAGCACTATTATGGGATGAACAGAATATTGCTTTGCACTGGGAACAATTTAGGCACAAAATCTTAATTAGAGTTTCTTTGTTAGTTTTGCTGGCTCAATTTCAAAGGGTATAGCTGGTTGTAGGGGTTCGTGGAGTGATGGTTGTCATTGGGAACTAGGAGGGTATTCCTTTCTGTAGTATGATGGGTATGAGATGTTTTGAGCTATAGCTGTTGTGGATTAGAACAAAACAGCTGGGTTGGTTTTTTTTCGCACTTGAGAATATTTTGACTCAACTGGAAGAGATGACTGGATATAATGGCAGATAGGCAAAGGTTTTTTTTTTTTACTTTCTTGTAGGTTTTTCTGTGTATTTGATTTTATTAATTGTGCTAATTTTGTTGTTAGGGTAATTGCACCTTTCTGAGTGTGTGGCTAAGTTAGAAATATTAGTGGGATAATTTAGATTAACTTATAATTTGGGGAGACATTGGAGAGTTAAAAAACGCGGCAGTCGCTTAGAAAACGGTGAACTCGGGGCACAGTTTAGAAAACCTCAATATATTTTGTTGTGATAATTCTTAAATTGAATTTCTAGAGAGAAATTGGGGTCTCTCCAAAGCTTTCAATGAGTTTTGAATAGGTCGAGCAAAGAATGAGGAAGACTCACCATCCATGGGAGCTCGTTGTTAAGAGAGAGTGAGTTGATACTCCAAATTGCTTGCTCGAGGAGAATGACGAAGACTTGATGACTTGATGTCAACACAAATCACATAAGCAATTGTTTTTGATTTGGACGAGGTTAAGATTTGAGTGGGAATTCTTAAATATCAGGTGATTTATCAGGTGAATTAAAACAAAAAGGGGGGGCTCACATTAACTATGGTTGGGGGAAGATAACGGAAGCAGTTCATAACAGAAACGGGATTATACATCAGCACATGCAATTTAATGAAAACTTTGCGAAAATTACATAATTTACCACTGGATGCACCAGCTAAACACATCCCGCGGATGCACCAGAAATTTGCGGATAAATTGATTGCCGAGATTTACGAATCTCTCCAATATTTTGTCATTTTCTCCCTCACCCACACATAGGGACGTCAAACAAATTAGGTCGAATCATTAACATGTTCGGGTCAGCAGGTTCACAGGTCAACAAAATGTAACCCAAACCTAACTTGTTCACTTAGCAGTTCAGGATTTTGAAACCTAACCTAACCTGCTAAATAAACAAGGTGACCTAATTTGTGATCTATTAACATAGGTAAATATATGAAAAGAAATCCTTCATAATACATCTAAAAGAACTGAAACCAAAGTATTCAAAGTTCAACAAATTTTAGAGAAACATAATCGGCTAAATAAATAACCCATAATCTTTAGCAAGTGCAACAAATTTTATTTTTCTACTGGTGATAAATTTTCAATACAAAGATACGATATAATTGGTACGTAAAGAAAATAAAAGGCTTCCTACTTGTAATTAAGTAGGTTTGAAAGATATAGTAGAATTGTTGCAAGAATATGATGATAACATGCATCTGRTAGTCGGATGTTTCTTTGGTGGTCGTAATTATAAAATACCATCAAAGTCATTGAAAGTCAAATTAATTTTAGCCCTTCCTGAAATATTTGGACATGACCACAAATGTTTGTGGTTATAACCAAACATTGTTATAATTGTATTTTTCATTATTTTTCTCATCTTATTTTCGAATTTGTCATCAGTTTTTTCTCCCTTTAACTTGAAAACCAATCTACAGAATTGAACATCTTTTAATAGAAACCAAGATCATAAAAAACTAATTTGGGATTTTAGACTTTTAGCACAACAATTAAATTTTAAAAATAATTTAAAATTCACGAACAATAATTCATTACCACAATTTTTACTAACACTTTAGAAAAAGTCCTATGTAGCCGCCTCATATTGATTCAATGAATACTTGTTCATGTACACTTAGAATCTGTTACTTTAATTAAAATAATTGAATAAATTGTTTTGAGGAATGAAATAGGTTAGGAACTGAACTGAACTACTGAATGATGAAATAAATTATATTGAAAATAAAGCACATATATAAGCACTGATCACAAGCTTAGCAATGGTGAACCCAAATAAGCTGAAGTGACTGCCCTCTATTAAAGCACCGATTACAATGTTATATATAACATCACAACAACTTTAAATATCTAGATAGTTCATATAAGATGAAAGAATTTTGGTATTAATTAGTATTTCATAATGATTACCCTCAAATAAGTAGTCCTTTATAGACTCGCTCCTTTGTTTCGGATTATCATTTTTATTATGTCTTCACACTCACGTTTTGATGATGACTCGAGTTTTTAAAAAAAATAAAAAGAGAAAAAACATATGTCCAAAAAAGAAATTGTATGAATAATTCAAACTATATTAGGAATGAAAATGTTGCAAATATAGACAAAAATACACATATAATAAAACAAGAAGTATAGAGTATTACTATTGATTGAAATAAATCAATAACTAATTCTACTTGTACACAAATTTGTACATCAACAGTGATTTTTTATTCTAAAATTAAAAATTCTATAATATGTAATAATATTTTTTTATGTTACTTTTAATTTCTTTCAAATAAAAAAAGTGAATTACTCATTATATTTTCCTCAAATCTAGAATTTGTATAAAGTTCAAATTTTTTGAATTTATTAGGTAATGACCTTAAAATTTTATGGATATGACCAAAAAATAAACAAATAATTTTTTTAAAAATGACTTTCATTGACTTCGGTGGTCTTTTACAATAAAGACCGTCAAAGAATTTTCCCTGTTAGTCAAGTACATGGAGGTCGCGGAGCATCACAAAGGCCAAGATTGTGAGAAAATGCTGATGCGGGAATGCTTGAATTGTGTGGCGGAATTTTCCCACTAAGTTCATTTCTCGAAACATCAAACTCCTGCAACTCCTTTGCATTCAACAGTGTTGCAGGAATGCTTCCTGTCAACTTATTCTTTGATAAGTCAACCTTTCTTAGTTTATCTAAATATTTCCCGAGTTCACTGGGAATGTTTCCTACTAGTCCATTACTCATCAGCTCCAACACCTCCAATACAAACAAGTTTTCTATTGACTTTGGTATCGTTCCTCCCAACGGATTGTTCGACAACACCAGCGTTTGGATATGCTTCATAGAGGACTTGTTACCTATGTTTTCGTCGATTGCTCCACTAAACTTATTCATAGATACATCGATAAAGTTGTACTTGGGACTTCTGTCGCCTAGAATAAAATCCAATGAACCGTGAAAATTGTTSGAGTGAAGATCAAAGCTATAAAGATTAGTAAGATTCGTGAACTCCTGTGGAATGGTCGAGGATAGTCTATTGTTAGATATATTGAATGAGGATAATGTTGTCATATTCCCTATCCAGGAAGGCAACTTTCCACAGAGTTGATTACGCGATAAATCAAGGGAAACAATCGGCGAATTAGATAGCCACCGTGGCAAGTGCCCTTTGATCCCTYTGTTAGCCAATGACAAATATTTGACATTTAACTTGAACATCATGTGTTTATTATTCGTAGTTAATACTTTAAGTGGGTTGTTTGATAGATCAAGGGTTTCAATGCTTACATTGGTAATCTGGCTAGGAAGAGGGCCAACGATCTTATTATTGTTAATTCTTAAGGTCCCTAATTGGGAGAGTTTACCTATGGAATCTGGTATAGGTCCAGTGAGTTCGTTTTCTTGAAGTTGTAAATCCGTTAATTGTGTCAATTGACCAATGGAATTCGGTATTGGTCCTGTAAGCTTGTTTTGTCGAAGGTTTAACGTTTTCAATTTAGAGAGTTGGCCTATGAAATCTGGTATCGTTCCGCTTATTTGATTTCCTGGAAGATGCATTATTGTGAGGTTGCTTAGTTTACGGAAACTGGATGGAATACTGCCCGAGAGACCACAGTTCTCGAGGCGAAGACTTTGAAGTGAAGTAAGATCTCCTATGGAAGGCGGTATGGAGCTATTGAAATGATTAGAGGATAAAGTCATGTAAAAGAGTGAGTTCATAGATGGAAAAATAGTGTCAGGTATGGCACCGGAAAGATGATTATTTTGAAGGGAGAGGCCAATTAATCGACCGAGATTTGCAAATGAAGTGGGTATTGTTCCACTGAACCTGTTACGACTTAGATCAAGAGAGGTTAGGTATGATAATTTTCCTAGTTCAGGCGGGATGGGACCAATTAGACCATCATATCTCCAAATCTCTTCTTCCAAGTTCACTTCAGACAGAGGCTTATAGCCCGAATAAAGCGTAAAAAGCTGGAGATAGGTAAGATTTCCAAGGAAAGGAGACAATGTACCATTTTTGAAGGCATATTCCACGTTATCCTCGAGCTTCTGGAAGAAGAATGGTTGGAGTATAATGACTCTTCCGTTGGCACCGCAATACACGCCTTGCCACGTTGCGCAACAGTCTGTGTTAGGGATCCATGATCCTAGCGCGTTGCTCGCATCCAACTCTATTCTGCTTTTGAATTCGAGCAATGCCTCTTCATCTATGGCATTACATGATTCTGATGAAGTAGGACCAAATATGATGGTACAAAGTATCACTGTCAGGAAGATGAAGGAGTGCTTATCATTCTTGAAGGTTGTCATGATTTCAGAGAATTAATTAAGAACGATTATGTGATTTTATGGGATGTGATTAGAAGCGCAAGCAAGAAACTCTTTATATAACCAGTCACCTGAACAACATTTTGATTACAAGCTAGTACCATATGCATGCAAAATTCTATCAATTTACATCTATGGTTGACTTTATACCCAAAAAAAAAAAAATATTTACCCATTGTTTGGATAACTCAAAATGGAAGGAAAGGAAATTAGAAGTAATGAGTCCCTTCTCTCTCGAGGTAGGATTTGAGAGTCCCTTTTTAGAGTTTTTTGTTCGTTCGCTCTCCCTCGTTCCCTCGTCTCCCTCATCCCTTTCTTGTTTTCGGTTCGCCGGGGACTAATCGATCGGAGTTGGGCTGCGGCCCTTTCTCGTTTTCGGTTCATCGGGAACTCACCGATCGAGGTTGGGCTGCGGCCCTTCCTTGCCGCTGATGAGTCTCCCTTCCCACTCTTTTTGCTTTGAGTCGTTTTGCTAGCGTGAGTGGATTCGACAAGAGAGTCTCTTTTTATCTCCCCCCTAGTGGTCTTTCGAAGTAGTGGTTCGAGGAAGGGTGTCAGTTTCGATACTCCCTTTATTCCTTGTTCTGATTGTCAAAACCCCAGAGGATTGTGATTTGGAATTGTGCCGATGTCGTTGCCATTTGCTTTTGCTTTTCGTCTCGAGTAGTTTTGCTCTTTTTAGGTTCTTTCCCTTTAATTTCAATAAAGGTGTCGTCTGTGTTAACCGGACCATCTCAACCAAAAGTATAAACTGATGGTTGAGGCTCAGGAATATAATATATACTCTAACACTCCCCCTCACATGAAAGGCCCTTTGGTCTTGAAATGTGGACGCAGCACAGGCCCACTTATACCTGACGCGAATTAATTTCACTTAGAAGGGAGAGGGAGGTGAGATTCGATCCTGTGACCTCAGTGTTACGTTGACTCTGATACCATGTTAACCGGAACCAAAAGCCGAAACTGATGCTTGAGGCCCAAGAATATAATATATACTCTAACACTATGAGATTTGGGTATCTTCTGATCGCCATACTAGGGTTGTTGGATTTTTTCTCTTTACTCTTTCTGTTCTAAGGAGGAGATCTTAGTTGATGTCTTTTGTTCGACGGTTATCAAGCGTTGGCTGGTACATAGGTTGTACCAAGGGCTGTGGCCTCAGTCTCGTGTTGGAGTTTGGGTCATCTTACTGGTTTTTCGCTAATCGATATACGCTATATCTCCGTTGGATCTTGGTTTGTAGGGTTTCATGATTTTTGTCATATTTGGGAAGATTACAGATGTACACGAATCSACGTAACCACGCATAAACAGATACTCTATATTGCTTCATATGAAGGAAATTATTTGAAGCGAATTTTAATCAAATCTGTTTTATTAATGCGTAAAGTTCATATATAGGTTTTATGTATGTCAGTTAATGTTTTGTTAAATTTGTCAAATTGTAAGTGCCGTTTGGCTTTACTATGAATGAAACCTTTTATTTTTCTCGTCAATAAAAAATGGAAGGAAAGGAAGGGAAGGAAAAGGAAGGGACAATCTCTCTTGTTATTCAACATGTTTGGGGAGGGAAGGGAAGGGGAGGGAGAGGGAGAGATCTATTTTTCCTCCTCGATCGTTTTGTAAAGACATTCTCTTTAAAATTGGAGATATTTGGTGGGGAAATAGAGCTCATCATTTTCTCCACTTTCCCTTCCCTCTCCTTCCTTCTATTTCTCTCTCCTCTCTTTCTCTTCTAATTTGTTATTCAAACATAGTCTTAATCCTATGAGATCCAACTCCAATCCTCCTCCAAGTCGGCGTCGAACTTTATTTATCTCATATTCGGAACAGATTTTTTTTCCCTCGGATCGGAGCGGACTAGYATCATGCTTAAAAATAAAATTGAAAGTTGAATACATGAGAATAATTAATGATGGGAGAAAAAGAGAAATGATGTGTAATAGTAAGAATTGAGCGATTTGTGAGCGCAACCATGTGTCATGTTTTGTGTTAGGGAAGAGAGTTTGAATATAGAAAGCAGTATAGATATAGATACATGTAGTACGAGGTATTAACTGTGAAAGCGTACGAGCCACTGCAAAGGGCATAAAGCCATAAAGGTGATGATGTTGCGGCCACTGAAGTGGATCGTCTTGTTCATCGTAAAATATGACTTAAGTTATAAGGTTGACTTTCGTATTTTGTATTGCAAATTTAACGCAACTTCAGTAGATCATGGAATCATTATCATCATGATTCATGTTATTAGTAAGAACGCAAAATACTTGACAAATAAGTTTACAATAATAAATCAACTCTTTCTCATTCAAGTGGACAATTTCTTTTAAACATAAATACAAAACCATGTGATGAGAAGCTAAGACTAAATTAAAGATTACGTCAAAACGTTAATCTTCTTTTCACATTTTCAAATACTAGTGTTGACTGTTGAGGGTCCAACGTTTTTGCTATCCCGGGGCTCCTCTCACGCATTGTGTTGTTTCCCCTTTCTTTTTTTTATTGTTCCACTTTCTATTTTAAAATATTTTTAAATAATTGTTTCAAATCAATTTAAAAATAACTTATTTACTTTTTACCTATTACTCTAACATTATTAATTACTTTATTCTAACTTCAATCTTCATTATTACTTCATCCAAACTATATATTCACCCATAATTACGGAACATTGGCTACGCTTTCCTTCATTTTTCTTTCTCTTCTTTGGAGGAATTAGATAAGGGAGCTGTTGCGCTTCTAAACAGATCCATGCGTACTCTAGAGCTCATGACATTGGAGCGCGTGCAGATGTTCAACTCTTCAGTAGGATTGGATTTGCAATAGCTAGAGGAGTGGGGGCAGATTGTTTCTCGAATCCCATCTAATTTCTTGTAGATCTTTTGATCGCTTTTGTATCTTGTAAATTTTTGTTGTTGATAATAATAATTATGATGATGATGATGATGATAATATTCACGGAGCTCGAAGGTGTTTTCCCATCTGATATCGCTCAGCCTTCACACGGGGTTCAGTTGTGGGGTGGGTCTGTTAGCGCGGATTCTTCCTTTTATGGTGAGTTGGTTTCGCAGAGGGTGTCGAAAACCATTGTTCTCATGGATGCGGTTTCTAAGCTTGATGATCCTCAATGTGAGTTGTTACTTGTACGTGCGTGTACCGCGGTTTCAAAACTCTGTTTTACTATGTGTACTTGTCCCCCTCATCTTTATGAGACGGCTCAACTCTCTTTTGATGTGGCCCTTCGAGCTTCTTTGGGGCGTATTGTCACTGTTTCAAGACCTGGTTTTGGTAATTGGCAATGGCGCTTTGCTACCTTGCCTTTTGTGTATGGAGGTTTGGGTGTTTATTCTGTAGGTGATGTTCGACACTATGCTTTTCTTGCGTCACGCATGGAGTCTACTAGTTTACAGGCTACGCTTCTTCAGCATTCTTGTATTGATGGTCTTGGTTCAACCTTTGATGGTGCACTTGCTCTTTTTAATCAGGCTGTGGAGACTAACCTTCCGAGTAACCCTAGTGAGATTACTACCCCCAAGTTCATGAAGAAATTGGCAGATTTGTATTTCACAAAAGTTACTGCGTTTGCGAAATTCACATTTTCCTTATCTACTCGTCAGGTTTCCTTGTGGAAGTCTCAATAGGGTGATCACACCTCTACATGGCTTTGCGCTGTCCTGATCTCAGGTTTGGGTCAGACCATGAATGGTTAGACTTATCATTCGGTTTTTTGTTATCAATTGGGTGTTCCTTTGTTCCTCGTTTTAACGTCGTGCTCTGCTTGCTCACAGGTTTTTGCTGGGGATATTTTTGGGGATCATGTCGTGTCTTACTCAGGGTTGGTAGGTATCAAGCATCGTCACAATATTGTTTGTGATACCCTTCTTGATGTTTGTTATCGGTTCGGGATTTCTGCTCGTAAGGAGGTTAATGTTGGTTTAACTGATGGGAATGACGGAGCTCTAAGACTAGCGGATCGGATGTGTTACTTTACTCATTTGACACAATCTGGGTTAGCGGACTTCGTACCCGATTGGGTGGTTGCAGTAGCGGTGTAGCGGAAGCTAGAGAAGTATGCGGCGAGGTGTAGGAACATTGGTTACGGTTTCCTTCCTTTTTCCTTTTCCTCTTCAGGGAAAATAGATAGGGGAGATGTTGCGCTTCTGAAGCGGATCCAGGCATACTCTAGGACTCGGGATATTGGGTCGCGTGCTGTTGTTCACATCTTTAACCAGGATCGGGTTCGCTATAGCTAGAGGAGAGGGGCCCAGATTCACTAATAGAAAAAGCTCATTTGCCGCGGTTAATTAGGGCTCATTTGTTGCGGTTTGAACCACATCAAATGAGCCTGAAGCAAATGACTATTTGCTGCGGTTATAACCGCAGCAAATAAGGGATACTATTTGTTGCGGTTATGGCTAAAAACCGCAACAAATAGTCCTTATCGCAACAAATACTCTTGCGGTTATATATATATTGAAACTTTAAAGTTGAAAGTCCTTGAAACGTTTTAACTTTTAAGCTCCACGTTAATTTATTTTTTTTTACCCAATTTTTTTAAATTGTTATTATGTTGTTTTTTTCAATAATCACTGTGGATAGTTTTTAGAAGAATATAAACTAATATTTGAAGAAATAATAAAAATGTAAATAAAAAAAGAACACACTTCATATATATTAAAAATGTAGAAAATTAATAAGCAATTACGTGAA
This sequence comes from Bassia scoparia, assembly GCA_008642245.1. Classification (NCBI taxonomy): domain Eukaryota; kingdom Viridiplantae; phylum Streptophyta; class Magnoliopsida; order Caryophyllales; family Amaranthaceae; genus Bassia; species Bassia scoparia. The sequence goes on from SNQN01000683.1 coordinate 82,764, forward strand.
AACTAATTATTTCAACATAATATACAGTAATATTACAAGAAAAAAAATGTTGCTCTTCAAAATCATCATCTTCTACTCTATCATCAACCCTTTGACTCACCCTTCAACTCATAATCTGTATCTGCAACAAATAAAAAAAATCTGAAAAACCCATATCTCGTAAATCATGAACAAAAAATCTTTGCCATAACCGAAAGAAGAAAAGTAAGACAACAATTACAAACAATTGAAGCAGAAACAATTCCAATTACATTAAAAAAAATCAGAAACTTCAAATATAACAACATTTAACAAAAACATAAAAATATAACAGAATAAAAATCAGATTCGAAAACAAACAAAAATCATGAACAAACCCATATCTCGTAAACATAAAAAAATCGAATATAAAGCAAAAATTCCAGAATTTTAAAAAAAACCCAACAAAAAGAGTTTCGTAAACCCCAAAAAAAAACCTAAAAATCGAAAAAAAACGAACACAAATCATGAACATACCCAGATCTCGCAAATATAAAACAAAATAGATCAAAAAACACCAGAAAATTCCAGATCTATATATTAGAAAATTAGCAAGGCAAAAATTTAAAAAATAACAAAAAAAACCCTGAAACTAGCGGTGACGAAAAGGAGATGGCTCGTTCACTCTAGCGGCGACAAATGAATTTCAGAATTCAAACAAGAAAATCGAAAAACATAACAAAAAAACCCATATCTGGCTTGTTTACTCTTGACTGCTCCTCGTTAGTGAGCTCGTGGGTGTTGGTGGGGTTGGCGAACGGTGGTGAGCTCGTGGGTGTTGGTGGGGTTGGCGAACGGTGGTGAACTCGTGGGTGTTTGTGGGGTCAGCCTGTATACGGTGAGGCGGGTTTTGTGCAAAGGAGGGTGGTGAGGTGGGTTTTGTGTAAGTAGAGGATAATACTGAAAGAGAGGAGACATAAGTGAAAGAAAGAGAGAGAAGGTCGGTTGATGGAAATTAGAGGAGAGAGAAGGTCGGTTGAGTATGAGAGGAGCTCTGAGAGGAGAGGAGAGGAGAGGAGAGGAGAGGGGTTAATTAGGGTTTCTTATGTATTTACACTGCGCAAATTATTAGGTACAATCCCCCTTAGCTAGCAAAATACAACCCCCTCCCCCTAGCTTATGTGGCACATGATTTATTCCCCTCCCCCTATTATCTCTCACGCATGATTTTTTTTAAAATAAAAAATAAAAAATCATTAATTAAATAAAATTAGATAGATATAAATATTTGACAACTAATAAAAGCAATGGAAAAAAAAGACACGCGTATACTAGGGGGTTGTATCTTGTAATGTAAGGGGGTTTGTATAATATAGGCTTTGATATACTCTGTATACACGCTGGGCCGGTTTGTGACTTTGTGTGTTTGGGCCTTTGGGGAGTATTTTGTTTAATTTTTTTTAATACAAAGTATATGTTGCGGTTTGGCCAAATAACCGCAGCATATAAGCTGTACTCAAATTTTACCGCTTTATTTGTTGCGGTTTTTATAAAAACCGGAGCAAAGAACGGTTATATGCTGCGGTTTTTATACAACCGCAGCAAATGACCCACATTATATGATGTTTTTTCTACTAGTGATTGTATCTCGACTCCCCTCCAACTTCTTGTACATCATTTGATCTTTTTGTTGCTTGTTACGTTTGACTCGTTTTGGTGTTTTTATAATAATAAAAACAATAACAAAAGTAAAAATAATAGTAGTTATAATAAAACTAAAATAATTTGGAAAGAGCTGAAATTGGCTGAACTGAATTGAAGTGGGCTGAACTGAAATAAGTAGAGCTAAAATTAACCGAAGTTCGATGAAATTGGTTGAACTGAACTAAAGTTTCCCCTTGTCAAAAAAATAAAAACTAAAATAATTAAAGTTTCATAGAATTTAGACCAGAAGAACAAGTCTTAAATGAGAGGTTTTAGTTATTTAGTTGAGAAACAACTAAAGTGGGTCCCACATAACGGTCAAACTAATGAAAAACTACATTTCGGTGGCAAAATATTAGAAAAAGAAAATATTTTGGTGATAAGTTAAAAAAAATAAAAATTAAAAAAACCAACATTGTGGTGGCATTATATGAAWAAATAAACATTGATAAATACACTTTTTCTTTTTTTTTTTAATCCATAAACGTTTCTTAGCTAATCTTTTTCATTTTTCTTTTTGATTGTTTTTCTCTAGTTTTTTTTCTCGAGTTGTTTTTCTCTAATTTATTAATCCTTAATTGCTAGTGTGTGGCAATTAGGACTGCACACAATCCGGTTCGGACCGTAATTTAGAACTGAACCGGACCGGACCGGATGTAACAGGTCTCCGGTCTTCGGTCCAGAGAATTTGTGATTCCGGGTTTTCGGTCCGGTCTAAACCCGGAATTTTCCGGTCCAAACCGAAAAAACCCAAAATATATGTATGTGCTCTAAAAAGTCAAGCTCATTAAGCCCATTAAAGTAATCGGGTCCAGTTAATAATGTATTAGTTGCACATACAGAAACCACTATCACCACTTCACCAACATATAGTATTAGTTGTTGCTCATAATAAGAAAGTCAGGTCTATTTTATATGGAATAAATATGCACTTCTATTTTGTAACATTTTGCTGGGACTTCTTTCATATATACTAGCTTGTATAATCATAGTTGACCGTATTTTTGTTTAGTGTATATGTTTACGGTTACTACAAAGGTTTTATGAGTATGCATTATTTGCTAAATTTTTAGTGAAAAATCAATAATTAATTAAACAGGTCCAATAGGTCCAAAATCGGACCGGACCTGAAAAAATCAGGTCCAGACCGGACTGGACCGGTTTTTCAGGTCCGGTCTTTGGTCTGTTTTTTTCAGATTCCGGGTTTCGGTCCGATTCAGTCTTGGACCGGTGTGCAGTCCTAGTGGCAATGGATTGGAGATGGATCAGGTGACCCTCAATTCCTCTTCATCTGCTAAGGGTTAATCTATCATTCATTCCCCACTCCATTTCATATTCAACACATCCGTCATTCACAAGTGAGTCATATGGATCGAATTTTCAATGGGTTGGTATATATAAATAAATAATGCATAAACATACCCTAATATAGCAGACAAAATGTAAAAAATAATTTTACAAAAACACAAAAGTCATTACTCGTAATTGAAGTTAAAATTTGATATAAAAATATATTCATAAACCTTTTGATCATATCTATATTATTAAACAAATGTACTCATTTGTAACCACCCTCACAACTCACCATGTATCTTCCCTCCAAAATTCCTTCACTCTCATCACTTCCCTCCAAAACTTACCCTCCCCTTATTTATTTAAAAAAAAAGCTACTACATATAATGCAAAGTAACTGTATTTTTGTTTGTATTAACTGTATGGTTTTTTTTTAAAAAAAATATGCAATAAATGTTGAAATATATTTTCTTTTTTAAAAAAATACTACATTAAATAATATATACTACCTCCGTAACGCAATAAAAGCTAAATAGATTTAACAATGTAAACGAGTAAATTAGTCTAAATAATTTTAACACGATGAAAATTGGATGCTAAATTTATTGTGTTAAAATTATTTGGATTGATTTGATCGTTTATTATATTAAATCTCTTTCTCAAAATGCGTGAAAATTCAATTGTTGCTTTTATTGTGTTACGGAGGGAATAATATATTCCAAAGCCTTCAAAACGTTGCAACAAAAAAAAAACGGCTTCGTCAATATGGTTTGTATGTTTCATAATACTAAGTACGAAGTATATGAAGTTTATATGGTCTTTGAGATATTTAATTYGATCATATATATTAATCATATATAATTTTATAATTACCTTACAATATTGGGTTTTTCTAAGTTGTGTCCCCGAGTTTCTACGTTTTCTAAGATGACTCTACCTTTTTTTAACTCTCTCAATTGTCTCCCCAAATTTGTAAGGTTTAATCTAAATTATCCCTCACTAATATTTCCCTTAACCACGGTTAACTTATGATAATTTTATGTTGTGTAAAGACTAAGTTGCCCCTGTGACCCTTCAATTTCCTTTCTTTGATCAAATTACCAAATCTGCTACTCTCTTTCTTTCATTCAATAACTCACAGCAAATTCAGTCAACTAGAATTTCAATCTTAAACCCTAAAGTTTCAATCTTTAATTTTGGAATCTCTATACAGGAATCACAGCAAATTCATTCGACTACATGTATTTTCATCTCTATGTTTTCATTTTTTTTATTTTGCTTGTTTTTGAAATGTTTTATTGTTGTTTGTCGGTTGTTTTGTGTTGTGTAATTTCCTCTTATTGTGTCGTTTTTAATTTCAAATTTGTGGGGAATTTATGGGTTTGTAGTTCCTGATTTCGTATTATTGATTTTGTTTTTTTGATGTGCCTGGTTTAATCTATGTTATTTTCTTATGAATTTTCTGTTGTTTGTGTTATTGTATTAAGTGTTTCGTTTGTGTTACTGTTTCTTTTGTGTTAGTGTGTTAATTGGTGCAGTCTATACTGTTAGTTGCAGTGAATGGTATTCTAGGCTTTTGAAATTGCAGTTTGTATTCTAGGCTACTGAATTTCCTTGCATTATTAATTGCAGTTTGTGTTAAGTGTTTCTGAAATCATAGTGTATTAAGTGTTTCGTTTATTAAGTGTTCCGATTTTTGGTTAATTGCAGAATGTGTTCTAGGCTTCTAAAAGTTCACTTCAAGGCCAATTGCTTTGACCTAGTGATTGAGGATGTGGATAAGTGTTTGTTGTTGGAGGTATTGAATGATATGGTGGATGYGTATAACAGTAAAGGTTGGGAATTGCCAAGGAACCCTATATTGCAGTATAGTTATAAGGGGAAGAACCACCATTTGACTAATGATGCCACTCTAATGAGAATGTTTTCTGTGATTAAGTCAAAAACCATAGACATTTGTGTTGGGTGTCTCGACGAACCTAATTTCATTTGGAATTTAGCCAAAGAAAATAGGGAGATGCAGATGAATGGAGAGCCTCAACCTGCTCCAATTTTGAGTAGCAGACCACAGAAACTTCCAACTAGAAGAAGTTTAAGAAATGTGGTTGAACCTAAGGTCATCTTGGTTGAACATGCGGTTAATCTTGAAGATGCTGATGATGTCCTCTCAACTCCTCCACACAATCAAAATAATCHACCTGATTTTATGTTAACTCCCCCACACAATCAAACTCCTCCTACCAACCCTAATGTTGAGATCATATTCCCTAGTCCTCGGAGGAGTCCTAGGTTTCAAGAACCTCTTGTGACCAATGCCACTGAATCACCTAACACCCAACAACCAATTCTTCAAGACTCAGCTACAGAGGCATCAATGAAGAAGAAGCTTAACCAATTTCCACATGGCAAGAAGATGCCAAGGTCAACAGCTATTCTAAAAGGCTTGTACATACCACCCAGTTCAAGACACATTAATCAAGAACCACAAGTAGATAACAGAAGAGTTGCGGTTATTAGTGACCCTGGAAGTGCACTTGTTGAGATGACTGTATCAGAAGAGGACAATGAAGGAGAGTGTGAACATGATGAGAGTAGTGTGAATGGAAGTGATGATGATCTGAGCATGTCCTTTGAAGAGGATGATGTTGAAGAATTGCTAAATGAAAATTATGTTGACGGGAATTGGGACCCAAATGTGAGGGATGAGTCATGTCCTAATGAAAATGGTGGATTGACTAAGGTTTTCAAAATGGTGAGGTGTATGAGGAAGCTGAGATTGGACAAATAAGGCTCAAGGTGTGGCAGTTGTTTGTGGACAGAGAGCACTTTAAGGATGCTCTAAGGGACTTTTGCATCCAAGAGGGGTTTGCATTAGTTATAATCAAATCTGATCTTGTTAGATTTACTGCTGAATGTGCTGATGAAAGATGCAACTGGAGAATATATGCTTCTGTTTTAGATGATGGGCACACTTGGGCAATTAAGAGTTTAAAAAAAGCCCAATTGTGACTTGAACTTGGTCAATAACCCTAAGCGTAATTGTGAATGGGTAGCTAGGAAGTTGCTTGAGGATATCAAAGCTAACCCTGACATCAAGAAGAAAGACTATGAATGCACTGTTGTGGGAGAGGTGGGGCCTCACCATGTGCACTTCTACGCTATATAGGATGAAAAGCATAGCTATTCAGATGATCCAGGGAGGTCATGACGAGTCTTACAAGAACTTACCACAGTATGCACAACTACTTATGGGATGCAACCCAAGAACTATTGCTATTTGCACTTGGGCAACAATTRAGCCACAACAATCCTTACAATTCAAGAGTTTCTTTGTTAGTTTTGCTGCTCAATTCAGAGGGGTCATAGCTGGTTGTAGGGGTCTCGTAGGAGTAGATGGTTGTCATTTAAAGGGCAACTACGGAGGGGTACTCCTTTCTGCTATGTCACTTGATGGGAATAATGAGATATTCTTTGAAGCTATAGCTGTTGTGGATTCAGAAAACAAAACAAGCTGGAGTTGGTTTTTTTCGCACTTGAAGAATATTTTGACTCAAACTGGAAGAGATGACTGGACTATAATGGCAGATAGGCAAAAGGTTTTTTTTTTTACTTTCTTGTAGGTTTTTCTGTGTATTTGATTTTATATTAATATGTGCTAACAACTTTCTTGTTGCATTAGGGTATTGACCCTTCTCTAGACAGTGTGTGGCCTAAAGTGCCTAGAAATATTAGTGAGGGATAATTTAGATTAAACCTTATAAATTTGGGGAGACAATTGAGAGAGTTAAAAAAACGCGGAGTCAGCTTAGAAAAGGTAGAAACTCGGGGACACAGCTTAGAAAAACCCTACAATATTTTTGTGTGAAATAATTAACTTATAATATGAATTTCTCTTAGAGCAGCAACAATGGGGCTCTCCAAAAAGCTTTCCAATGAGCTCTTCAAGGAGAGAGAAATTGGAGAGTTCACTCTAACCCCAATAATGGAGATCTTCAAGTATTCTATAGTTACTGTCCATGAAGAGAACATGGAAGAATACTCTCCCCCAAGAGCATTTAGAGCAAGCTCTATGCTTAATATGCTGACATTTGTCCTTAAATATTATGTATTACTATATTTTTAATTTTAATAATTAATTGGAGGGTTGATTGGATAGCAAAACCAATGTTAAGCTCTTTTGGGAGATGAGCTTGATGAGAGAGAGAAAAAAATAGGTTGGAGAGTAATTGTGGATAGTAATCGCAATGTTGGTGCTCTTATAAACTGATTAATAAACTAATCAAATAAATACGATAATATGAATTGATGACTTGATGTACAACTTATAATCGAATTTTAAACGCATAAATAATATGTTCTTTATGCAATATTAATTATTTATAAACTGAATTACAAGGTACTTATAATATGAGTTTTTCTCATAAACTGGTCAAATAAATACGATAATATGAGTTGATGTACAATTTATAATCGGATTTAAAACTCATGAATAATAATACTCTGTACTCCGTATGTTCTTTATAAACTGTTGTTTTATGCCGATGCAAAATGCACGAAAAGTATATTTTTATAATTATTTTTCATCTTCTATAGTCACCAAAGTATATGTACATTATTTATTCCATTGCATGATCAAAACGGATGAAAAAAAACAAAACTTCTCATGCTCATTCCCCATTATATGATTCAATGATCTATAGTATTTTTTATAATTTACTATAGTAGTGGGAAGTTTTTATTRTATGTACACCCCTTCCTAAATTTCAAGAATTATCATGAATACATATTTTACTATTAGAAATATGATTTATGTCGAACCTCTAATATTTTCAAATAATAATAAGAGGTTTGTTTACGGACCTTACAAAAATAAAAATAACATTATCATAATAAATCTCTTATTACTATTAGAATCCTTATAAAATATTGTTCACTCTATTTAGAATTATTCAATGATGCTATTTTCTCCGTGCTATTGCACGGGTAGAGTCTTGTTTGTATTGATGTAAATGTATCATAATAAATTATATGTTGATATTGTGGGTCAAGTGATGGATCGAGTGATAAGTTGGATGTACGCTCATCCATATCCAACCTATCCATCATCCATTTCATCCATCCGAGTCAGAGATCCAATAGGGTGGATGAGATTGTTGGCCTTATCAATTGATTACACGAAATTAATTATCACCTGGTTCATAAAATACTCTGATTTTTCGGATAAGTTATAGCACTAAGACCTTGTTATTTAATGACTTATTTAATAAGATTCAATAGATATAAATTTGGGCTTTTCTCAGAAATACCCCCCGAGATTTAGCCTTTTCTATGTTGTATCCAATTTTTTCAAACCTTCCCATTTGAACCCCTTAATTTAGACTTCATAGCAAGCCATACCCCTCACTCATTACTCTTGTAACTTTCATTTAACTTGTGTTAAGTTTTTTATAAAAATTAAAATAAAATAAATTTAAACCCCCCAAAATCGCCTCACTCCTCCCTTACAACCACCCCCCAAACCCACTCAACCACACTCCTCCCGGCCCTTACAACCACCACCACCCCATCAAAACCACTCGCCGCACCTTACCACTCCCTCACACCACCCCTCGCTGACTCACACCGCCACAACTCCCTCCCATAACCCCTTTCTCACACAATACAATCCCTCCCTTGCACAACCACTCACTTGCACAACCATTCAATTGCAGCACCATCACGCACAATCACTCAATTGCAACTCCATCGCTTAATCACTCAATTCGCATCACCTCTCACATCACTCAATTCATAGCACCGTCGCCAAATCTCTAATTCAACCCAGATTTGCGGTGATTTGGGGTAATTTTCTGGGTTGAAGAGGGTCGGTGGTGGTGGTTTGGTTCGAATAAGTGGTTGGTTTGAATGGATCAATGGTGGTGGTGGTGGTTAAATGGGCGTGCTAGTCGGTAGTATTGGTGCACTGGTTGGTGGTGGTGGGTCAGTGGGTGGTGTTGGTGCGATGGTGGGTGGGTTTTGTTGGTGGTTTGCGGGTTTGGGTGTGGGTTTGTTGGTGGTTTGCGAATTGTAGTGGTGGTAGTGAGTTGCTATGGTGGTTTCTGGGTGGTGGTTGCTAGGTTGTGTTGCTAAGTTGTTTGGGAGTGTGTGTGGTGGTTGTGGGTCTTGCTTAGACATGGGTGGATGGGTGGGTTGTAAGGTGTTTTGGGGTTTTATTAATTAATTAGTTAATTTATTATATATAAAAGTTAACTGAAGTTAAGGGAGGAATTAGTGAGGGATACAACTTGTTAAAGAGATTAAATTGAGGGGTATAGTAGGGGTTGTGTTATATCACGCCCGCAATACGTAAGTCAATTACTCAATTACCCTTACCCTCTCATTTCATCCTCTCTCTTACTAACTCACCACCACCCAATCCTAGTCCCTACCACCACCAATGACTAGTCCACCAACACCTAACACCGCCACCATCTCAGCCATCGAACATCTCTCTCGCCTAGTACAATCGCCAAGCAAAACGAAGAGATCGAATCACAGACAACGTTGGAGAATCGAGCAACCCGACTCTGATAAGTTTTTGACCAAAATAACGTGTTTTTATATAGTATTGGTTTGGCCTACTAAGTAGAACCCACCGTCAGTGGGTTCTACTTTGTAGGTCGAACCCACCCTTGTTTGGTTCTACTTTCGACATTTATTTTTTTCTTAAGTGTTGGATTAAAAATAATATGTTTACGATTAATATTAATTAATAATAGTCACTGCTTAAGCCTCCGACGACCACCGACGAATAATGGGCGACGAAGTTGTGTACGTGGCAGCAATGCGAGAAGCGTCGTGAGGTGTTGCGGAGTGAAGGGTTGGGGTTGGTAAGAGACGTGGTGGTAGGTGCATCGATGGTGGGAATCGAGTGAGGTTGTAGTAATGACGACCAGCAGCTAGTGATTGTAGGAGTATTACGGGCGATCGATGGTTGGCGGTGTAAATGAAAGGACCGAGGGGTAATGGTTGTGGTTTGAACTTGATTGAATAGAAAGGGAAATGAACGAAAATTTTAGTTTTGATTGATAGAAGGGAGTAATTGAAGAGAGGGGAAAAAAAAGGAAAAATAAAAAACTACGCGAGCAAAATACGAATATTTGCGACCATGATTTAACTCTTTATTATAATTGGGAGGGTTAAAATAAGCTAGACACAACATAGAAAAGGCCAAACCACGGGGTATATTTGAGAAAAAGCCAATAAATTTTGTACAATAAAACTTAAATTGACTGGTGTTTTAAAAAAGAGGTTATGAGGTTGATGGCTCTACGCCTCTATCACACTAGTCAATGTAGTCATTGACAAATGAACACGACTGCTTATTCTACAACTAAGCAACAAGCCCAGCCCAAAAGCACGAATGGCCATTTATGTACTTGAACAAAACCTAACCGAATTTGGCCTGATAGCCAGAAATACCTCGGTACAGCCCCGAAAATTTAGGGCTCCAACACAAATTTAGGGCTCCAGCCAAGCTAAGCACAAACTACTAGGCTCTAATAAGTGAATCACTGCTCTTTTCAAACCAGAACCCAGCCCAAACCCAAACCCAAATTGGCTCACCTCTAAAGATGGTCTCTTACTGGAACAAGATTTCAGCAGGACCAACAGACGAAAGTTCCAAAGCAGAACTTCGCAGTTGGCACACCAGATTCTCCCAGCTGTGAATAGAAACAATTAAGAAGAGGCAATACATGCATCAGACTAGCCATTATCAATCCATGAATCAGACTAGCCAAAGAGAAAATCAATCCATGCTTAAGAAGTTCAAACACAAGTGAAGTAACTAAACATAGTTTCCCGTACACCATCACAATATGTAATATTAGAACTTCAAACAATCTATTATATGTCGACACAAAAATGAGCTCAAACACCTCAATTCTAAGTAATGCCAAAAAAAGAAAAGGAGTTTCCGCCAATAATAGCATAATCCTACTGCCTTGCCGCCATAGCTTACTCTTCTTCAACAATCCTTCCCTTTTCGCTGACATAAATACCATCAAGGAACTTTCTGATATCCTTTTTCTTCACATGACATTTCTGCTCAATATAACACAACAATAAGAAACTTCAATGATCAGAGGATTCAGGAGCACAAGACATTCGGACTGATATAAAAAGAAAGCAAACAAACCTGGTTGATCAGAGCAGCTGATCGAGAAACAAGTTCGATGTCATTGCCATCCAAGACAAGTTCATCCTTAACCTTCTCAGATCTCAGGATGGTTACTCCATCCAACATGTCAACTTTCCTGACCTGAAAATCCATGCATAAGCATAGATAAGTAAAACATAAAAATAAAAAAAATGAAAACAAAATCGCAGTCTATTAAAATCAATAAATCTCAAGTCTACAATGGCTGTCATAACCCAGCAGCCCGTGCCAAAAAGGTTTTCAACTTTTCATGATTTTTAGGTATACTCCGGATAATACATGAAGTAGTGCTATACAACACAAGCCAAAGATAAAAATATTCTTACACAATCAGACTAGAAAGGAGGGGGACTAGGGATTAGAAAAGATTGGTTCCTTAAAGATGAATGAAGGTGAGGAAAGTTCAGGTACACCTTCAAAAAAATTCATAGAGAAACTTAAAGGGCTTGTTTAATCAATTTCATAAAATAACCGAAAAAGGCCCATCAATTGGCTATGATAATCTATTCAAAAAGCCAAAGAAATGAAAATGGAAGAAAGATGATTAAATAATGCAGAGGCTACACTTTTGAAACACTAGGCATTCTGTTGGACAAAAAAAATGATTACGGAAATTCCAAGCAAGTTATCAAAAATGATTAATTTGCATTTTAAAGTCCACAATTCCTATGACTTTTTGTGGGAATTTGAATTGACCAGATAGTGGCTAGTTGATTTGCACCATTGTAGGGGGGAAATTAAACTCCAACGCAATTTGTATTAACAAACAACTACCCTATTTCCAATTCCCATGAATTTAGATTGAAGGTGGTAACTGAATTCGGTACGAATGTTGACGTTTCATATTATTTAACATAGACCCATCACTATGATCATATTTTAGGCAAATTTCAAGGGATTCATTTCACACTAGTTCCTGGTTTTCAACGTTTTTCAGTCATGACTGCAAAACTAACACAGTACTGTCCATCAACAACAGAAACATTTCACCACTGACTCTAGATTTACCCAAAAAGCGTTTTTCTTTTACACTCCTAAAACATCAACTAGCCAACAAATTCGTATACTACAAAAACAGAGACTAGATTGAAGCAGACCATTGATAACAAACAACACTCAAATCATCAATTTCACTTGAAATGATCCTTAATTTTCATCATCATCAATTCATCATAATACAAACAAGAACACAAAATTCAATCAACGATTTAATATAAAAAGCCTCATGTTCATTTCCATTTTAACAATCAACACATGATATTTTAAAAAGGCATTTACCAGTTCATCGCATACTCAATTACTGAAAATGAAAAGCACAACTAACAAGTATGAATACTCAATCAAGCAACCAAATTAAAAGGGCAAATAAAAAATAAAAAATCAGAGAAAAAAGAGTAATCGAAGAAGGAATTACCCTCTTTTCACCAAGGAAATTACGGATCTCAATGCTCTTGTTAGTGCTCCCAATACTAGCATTAATCGGAAAATGAGCGTAAACCATCCTCATCTTGTAACGGTAGCCTTTAGTAACACCAGTAATCAGATTCTGAATATGAGAAATAGCAGTACGAATGGAAGCAGAAGTCTTCCTGGATCCAAACCACGAGTCAATCTGCAACTTCTTCTTGGTGTTACCCTCCTCATCAGTGGTGATGATCTGAAAATCGAGGTTGAGATGCTTGAAGTTGCGTGTCAGAGTGCCACGTGGGCCAGTGACGGTGATGATCTTGGCCTCGACTTTGAGGTCGATCCCTTCTGGGATGTCCATTGAGTCGGAGGAGAGAACGAGCTTCATTGTTGGTTGTTAATGGTGGTGATTGATTTGGGGTTTGAGATGGAGGAGGGTTCTCGTCTCCCCTAGGGTTTTGTGGGTTTGTTGCAGAGGCGTGCGAGGAAAGGTGGTCGAGGGAAGAAATGTGGCTTTTATAGTATGGGGATTGGGGGTAGTGGTTATTGGTGAAACCCTAATGGTCGGATTGGGTTTCTGGGCTTTGGGCTTTGGGCTTTGGGCTTTTGGACAATGGGATGTCGATCTTCTCGTTGTTTATGCTGTGCTTTTGTGCAATTAGTCTATTATGGTCCAGGACCACAATAAATTAGGTGGTCCGGAATTTTGTGAGTATCACGCACCTTACATGTCACATATACAACATTACAACCTAAATATTGATTGATACCACACGCCCCACAAAACTCTTATTACACCGACATATTCTGATATTCACCCAAAATTCCCAAAACTTTTCTCACTCTTCCATGAATCTCCTTAAAAACCCAGAAAAAACCCCCAAAAAATTCAAAAATCGATCAAACTCAAATTGATCAAGCAACAATTGAAATAACTAAAATTTCATCAACATCAAAATGGAAAATAGTATGAATTGGTGTATAAGTACAAAGAAATGCATGGAGTAGCAAACACAAAAGGTAAAATCGAGTTCAATGCCTCATAATTTCATAATGTTTGCTCGTTCAAAACACTTAAATTTGCATTGTAAGATGTATATTGTGTTCAATTTTAGTATTAGTGTATAGATCAAATGTTCATTTTCATTAATCAAAATGTGCATTTTCACAAGTCAAATGTTCATTTTCATAAATCAAATGTTCATTTGTTTTAATCAAATGTTCGTTTGAAAGATCAAATAACATTTTTAAATAGTAAAATCGCTTTGAAATGCAAATGTTTATGAAATTCACATAAATATTTGAAATTTGTAATTGAAATTATACCTTTTACCCTTGCTCTATGCTCTTATACACCAAGTCACTCTCTTTCCTTAAAATCCATTTGGATGTTGATGAAATTTTGTGCTTTTGATTGCTATTTGATCTTTTTTATTGATTGAGATTGATTGTGTTTTTTGGGGGTTTTTCTGTTGGGTTTTTGGGAGGTTTAATTCAGAGAGAGAGAGAGAGAGAGAGAGAGAGAGAGAGAGAGAGAGAGAGAGATTAATTTTGGGGTTTGCATGCCGATTCTCGAAATATGGAGTGCCTGGTTTATGATAGGAGGAAACGAGGTACTCTGATATGAGGAGCGCGTATCACACATGTATTAGGGACCACACAAAAGTATTATGGTCCTGGGACCATAATAGAATTTGCGGCTTTTGTGCAAATTCTACTATGGTCTCGCGAGCATATTTCTCATTATGATCCCGAACAAATGTTCATATCTAATAATACATATGTTGATTTCCAAAAGCAAATGTCAATATCTAAATGTCCATCTTCAAATGTAAATGTTCATCTTCAAATATAAATGTTCATATCTGAAAATTAACGTTTGTATTTTTGGACATAAACATTTACTATAGACCATAATGAGAAATATGGTCCTGGGACCATAGTAGACCTATTGGTGCTTTTGTGTAAATTGAGTTGAGCTAATCAAACACTAAGGCCTTGTTCTCGTAAGTAAATTTTGCTAAACTAAACTTTTTTTACTGAACTGAACTTATTTATACTCAACTAAACTTATTTTTTTACTAAAATAGACTTATTTTTACTAAAACTTTAACAAATTTCTTAAGAATTGAACTTATTTTTACTGAACTGAACTTATTACTACTGAACAGAACTTATTTTTACTGAACTGAACTTATTTTTTCTGAACTTAACTTATTTTTACTGAAACTTATCTAAATAAGTTGACGAGAACAYAGTCTAAACCTATTGAACGTGGCAAATTATGAGGTAGTTATCTCCCCCTCCTTATAATCGAGTCCTAATCCGTTTGGTAGAGAATAAAACATTTTACATGAAAAGTGTTTTCCTTCCTTTTTCCAATTTTGCATTGCTTGGTATCCAAAGGAATGTAAAACTATTTTTCATTGGAGTAGAATTTCCCTTATGATGATTAGACAACCATTTTCCTTCCAAAATGAAAGGTAAATTATTTTCCTTCCTTCTCTTGTACATTTGTCTCTCACTAGCTCTTTGCATCCCCTATATTTTTTCTATTTTTCATCACTTTATTGACTTGTAACCAAACAATGGAAAATTATTTTCCATGAAAATCATTTTACATTGAAATTTTTTACTCTCAACCAAAAAAACCCTTAATCCGATCCATATCCATACATTATCAAAACAATATAAAAAAGGAGTAAGCCTCTACTGTTCAAATGAACAGTATGAACAGCAGTAGCTACCCCACAGCGGCCAAATTTGTGAAGCCCACCCCCAAGGCCCATCACCCCTGCTACCCCCAAAAGCCCACCTCAAATACACGGCCCAATCGCGTGGCACTGGGCATCCTACGTGGTTTCACACATGCAATTATGTTTGTGTTTGTTTGTCGTGGGCTTTATCATGCTTACTAGCCTCAAACCCCAAACCTTAAGTCCTCTTTCCATCTCCCTCCTTCCATGCCACTCTCTCTTTGTCCTGCATCACTACTATTACCTCCATCAATAAACCTGCAACCCTTCTCTCTTTCTCCATCATCAACATGTTTSAAACTTACTATTTTAGATAGTTGAATTGAAGTTGAGCAATAATGCATCATTCTCTCTTGCTAACTCTTACTTGTGAGCTGCGACCCTTCTCCCTTTGTGATCTTCATCATCAACTATATTTTCTCTTGCGTTGATTCTCAAACACAATTCGATTCCCACTTTTACTCATCCGGCTCATCTTTTTTTGTGATTTGATAACCCTACATCTGTTTTTTCATTGATTTTTAGGGTTTTATTTTTGAATTGATTTGGGGAAACCAAGCAAGATGGTGGCGGAGTTAGTGAGCCTAAAGCTACAGAATGATAAAGAATCCTTATCAAGGTAAGAATTTTTAATTTTATTTGAATTGTGTTTGGTGTAATTTGTTATAAGTTTAGATACTATAGGTTAAAGAAATTGCAACGTGTTAATTGATTGAGAAATTATAATGAATTGTCAGAAAAGAGGTGCCAAGATGAAATTTCTTCTTTTTTACGAATGATACTGCTTGATTTATGCTTTGTAGTAATGAATTTTGCTCATGATACTACTTTGTATACGTCACATTTTGAATTGTTGGTTGCTCCTGTTGCTTTAGGATTTGAATGAAGCTGTATTAAAGGGATTAGGGTTCCAAACAAATGATTTCAAGATATCAGGGTTTGATCTGAAGGATATGTTGTTGGTCTTCGAGTATGGTTGAGTTTGGTTGTTTAGTTGAATTCCYTTTAGGTCTTAAGGTTTCAGATTTTGGGTGCTTGATTTAGGGTATCTGATTTTGGTAGGTTGAATTAGGGTTTATCTTCTTTTTTCCTGAGTTTTTAGCATATGTTTGTGTGTTTAATTCGGAAAGTAACAGATGATTGTGTTAAATATTACTTGCAAATGTAGTGTATTGTACTTGATTTTGGGTTTGTTAATGCTGAGGTATAAGTTAGCAGAGAAGAGCATGCTGAAAATGTAACACGCTCTTTTTTCAGTGTAGTTTAGTTACAGAAAAAAAATTGAATGCGTATGATTGTTTGTGTCTCAGATCGTGTACATTTCCACAATAATGTCCCATCTTGGATTATAGTWATGAGCATCAAAGATGGTCGTACGGGTGCCCCTGGATTGACACAAATAGATCCCKAGTAATTTTGTGAACTGATTGCACTTCTCTTATTTGAAGTCTATCTGTGTATTATGGATCCAAATTAATATCCCTTGATTTCCCTTTCTCTTTGAATGAATATTGTAGGTTCCAATTTATAATTGTGATGATCAACGTGTGCCCTTACGAAACGAAATTTGTTAACCCTTATCTACGAGCTAAATCCTTACAACTCCATCCTGTACAGGTAACAAATACTTCCTCTTTTCTCATTTTCTTGTTCAAATTATGAATTCAAATAAGTAGCCCTTGCAAACTGACCTGCCTTGCACATAAGTATTAATGGAATATAACTTGTCAATCCTTGTTAAGTGTGTATATAAACCTTTYACGAGAAGTTAAGAATACTCGTAATGACTAACAAMAATCCTTTGAACCTTCTACTCTCATTGTTTGACATGTAATTACATCTAAAATGATCCTTCTACTCTCATTATTAAGTATTGTCATGCTCTTTTGCAGTCAATGTCAAACGYTACAATTGTCAAGCAATCTAAAGTATGAATCTTCTAATGGATCCTTTACCATACCCCCCTAAGACAACTGTTGTCTTCTCATGGCTTTTTTCTTCTCATCTATTTTTTGTATGTGGTAAGCATGCTTATTCTCTTAATAATTAGAGTACTGCATTATATTTTCTAAGTTTGAATTATATTTCCAAAATGAATTTTGATGGCTGCCGACTTACTGTTATAAGCCTATGTTGAGCACCTATTTGAGGTGAGCATGGATGATTCTTTCAAATTTTACAGCCAAAGGGCATCTTATAATTGGGATAAGATTAAATTTTAATTTTATGTTGTGAAAGAAAAGTAATGTGCATTTGGCTAAAGCTCATTTAGAATTGATAGTTTCGTATGTGCCGCGAAAGAAAATAAGTAGGTAGGAGATATAAGTGGTGCTCCATTTCGCCATCAGTTTTGAGAAATTATTACTTTCAAGTGTGTTCTATCACCAAAATCTGAGGATACAACAAAATATTATATGTCAGAGGGTGGAATTGTGGGAGAAGAAAAAGTGCCAACCATTGAGGACTTATTACATCAAACAGTTTTAAAACTTTGTAGCTTTGACTCAAAGCAGAATTTTGTTGAGCATTATATTGATTCCATCAGCATCCTCTACTGTGTAAAAATCAGCTACATGTTCATAGAATTGTAGTAGTATCATTGATATCTTCGATTGAATATTTACACATCTACTTAATATAGTAGGGTAATATCCTAAAAATGATTTGATTTTTGTTCTAGGACTGTCCACTATGTTTCTTGTTGTTTCTTATCATAGACATGAATTCTTTGCTACTTTAAGGCCGTAGAATGTCATGATAAGGTTACCTCTTATCATTGGTTAGGACATAGAATGTCATGCCAGTAGATAAAAAAAATTAAGCAGTTAATTCTTTCTGTCATTTATTCGTGTGTGTTGTCAAAAAATCTTGCACTAATTTGTAACCTTCACTATATTGTTGAGTATGTGGATGACCTCTCGAAATAGTCACTTTTGATTCATGTTAGCCGCCCCACCTATGGGAATAAGACTCTGATTGATTGATTGACTGACTGACTATATTGTTGAGTATCTGATATTAAAAAATACTTTAAAATTTGTCTTTGTCTGATTACTATCTATCCTGGTTTTTCCAGGTATGATTACTCTGGATATGGACAATCAACGGGAAAGGTAGTGTCTCATTCTTGCTACTTGCTTGCTAGCTAGCTTTGGAACACTTTGTTGGATATTCATGGCAAAGAAATGTGCTGTATACTTGAATTGTTTATTGTAATCACTTTATCAGATCACAAGTTGCAATAATATGAAAAGTTTTACTTTGATTTTTTTATGGTGGGCGTTATCCTAAGAAACTAATAAGTGATATAAGACTAATAACTTTTCAGCACTGAAGATTTTAAGTTTGAACACTATGGCTCTATATAGAAAATATCTCTAGTTTATTGTTTAGTTAATTAGATATAAAAGAATGAAACGTGAATATTGGGACTTGGTCACTTGAATTCATTTTTTCCTTAAAGATCAGACTTAGTTGAAMGTTTTACAATAAAAATTAACTTATACAATATTCATATTTTAGATATTGAGACGACATCTAATATTGATAGACAAAATCTCTCGTCAAAAAAAGAATAGATATAAAGGGGTATTTATGTTCGTTGAATGGAATACATAAGATAGATCCCCTCGAAGAATATTGATAACCTGTTTTCAAAGCATTCGACTTTATGCGATTTTAAGGGAGAGTAGAGATCTAGAGCGTTGGGTGCATTTGATTTTGAGCGAGATCTTTTCAAAGTGGTGCTCGATTGACTCCATTTTGGTCTTTTTCTCTCGTTTTACTCCTTGTGATATTTGATTGATAAATAAGGTTTGATTTTTTTTTTTGTAATGGTGTTTCACATTCTAAGGTATGTGAGTACGTCTATTTCATCTGTCAACTGATTTATCCACAGAAGAATAACTGGTAATCTTCCATTTCATTGGTTTTTGAGCTTCTTTGGCTCCTAGACTTTTAAACAAGGATATTTGTTTGATATTTTTTGTTTGCTGTTAAGCAAAGAAACTTTGAATATGTGGAAATAGTTGGTACTTTGCATTTTCTTACAACACTATTGGTTAACCTAGAATTTATGTATACATGAAGTTGAATATACAGAAAGAGGAAGCTAAAAAAAAGTTCATGTTGATATTGCAAGTCATATAGTTGCGTGACAATTCTTGATGACGTTTTCTTTTACTCAAAGGTGTTTTTTGCTGCACTAAGATTGCTGCCTGATCCAGAGTATAGTGAAGAATGTAGCATTCTGAATATACTGAGGAGCCTGCTAAAGGTTAGTGTCCTTTATCTCAACTCTATTATACTGAAGAATAACCCTTTTGCCCAAACCCTTCATCTCACCTCTATTATTAATTAAATCATGCTATGTATATAGTGCTTACAAGTGAGTTATTTTGTTCTTAAAGAAGGCAAAGCTAACGTGAATTTGGTAATGATGTGATTACACTCCTTAAGTTAGAGCTTTTATTTTGGTGGAAACGGAACCATTAGGTTATCAAGGTTCATATATGTTTATCTTGTAGTCTGCCATTATAGTTTATGGTCATTTGCTAAAGTTGTATTTATCCGAGTGTTAGCACAGAACAATTGCAATGGTCTCAATATTTGCATTTTCTTGTTGGACAGGAGCCGTGAAAGTAGTGTAGAGAATCTGGAAAATAACCTGGGTTGTCAACACGTGTTTACAGGAGAGACCTTGAGAAGCATTTTTCAAGTGAGGGCAAACAGTGAACAAATTCTGTAATTTAAAACTGGTGCTGCTAAAGGATTACGGTCAATTGAATCAAACAACAATTTTAGATATGCTGTTTGTATTATTTTTCTCAAGTGATTAGTTCACCATGTGTCAAACCCCATGAATAGGGCCTCAAATGGAAACAATGTAACTCAAATTGGGATATTGTCAAAACTACTTTATTTGGATATTTTTGTGGAGTTCCTTTGGTGTTGTGCTTCATGAAACAATCCATATTGGGTCCTATTCTTCACATCAAATATTATTATGGGGGAGTTATCCAGTTTTGTCTCACTTGTTATGTCAAATCTTTTTTTGTTGTTTTATTTGATCTGGGTGTTTACTTAATATTTGAGATATAAAAACACAGTTTAGTAGGTAGGTGCATGAATAATTGAATCCCATGTAGAAATTTATGTAATTAATCGTTACATTTGTAAACTTTCATTAAATAGACCGTCCGAGGCACCGCGCGCATCGCGTGCGGTGCAACGGCTAGTACATTATAAAAGTTTATAAGAGAAACACTATTCACAAAATCCATAGTGAGAGCAAAATGAACAGTATTTTAGCCACTTCAGCAATCCACCTCAACGTCCATCTCAGCAAGCCACCTGCCCAATCAAACTCCAAGTCACCCTTCCCATCAAACTCCCTTCATCATCCTTTCCCACTCAGTGCTTTCACATAACAAACCCTAGCCGCTTCTTCATCTCGTTCTCTCTCCTCTCTCATACTCCACACTTCCACAGTCCACTTCACAATCTACCACCCTTCTCTCTTTACTTTATCGTTCAACAAGCAAATTAAGGAACCTACCTTTGTCGTTCAGCAAGCAAATTAAGGAACTACGGGAGGAAATCAAAGTGAAAAATGGCTATTGAATATGTCGTGTAGTGGGTGGAAGATGAAAAGGTATTTGCTTGATTTCTTAATAATGATGAAAGTATGAAACTTTTGTTTTTTTTTTTTGGTAAATTAAAAAAAGCATTAAAAGCACAGACAAATACAAACTAAGCAAAGCCCTCCAGAGATCACCTAACTAAGTAGATCTCAAGGTAGGACTTGCAGCCCAACTGGTAACAAACTACCAAGAACACTCAGCTGTTGTAACCACAGTACATCCTTCCTTTTCATATTACATTGAGAAAACCTCTTTAATCTAACCCTAAGAATAGATAAAACTTGTCTAATACAATAAGGGATAGAATAAACCTCCTTGTGCCAATAAGCCTGATTTCTACATAACCACAACTGATACACACAACAACCACAACACTAATCATACTTTTCTGAACTTTGCTCATGCCCTTGCCTCGTCTAATCCAACTGATAACATGAAGCAGACCTCCAAACCTCTTGGAAATTTGTAGCCAGCAAAAGAGGGCACTCCATAATTGRTGTGCATAAACACAGTGCCAAAACAGATGGTCATGGGACTCAATGTGAGTCTCARAGATGCAGCAAAGAGCAGAATCACAAACTCCATACAAGGCTAGTCTCTGTCTGACAGGTAGTCTTTGTAACATAATGAGCCACCAAATAAACTTCTGCTTAGGCATAGCAACATTATTCCAAACCACTTTGTACCAAGGCATCTTGGCACCAGCATCTTGAATGTGATGATAGATGTGACCAATAGAGTAGGACTGAGTAGGCCACCAAGTATCCACAACAAGAAATTTCGCTTCGGCCGACCACACTTACCGACCGATTTTCGGTCGGTAACAGGGGTTACCGACCGAAAATCGGTCGGTAACAGGGGTTACCGACCGAAAATCGGTCGGTAACAGGGGTTACCGACCGAAAATCGGTCGGTAAGCGGTGTCGGAATCACAATCGTCGGTAATCCAAAAATTACCGACCGAATTTCGGTCGGTAAGGGTTTACCGACCGATTACCGACTGATTACATCCGACCATTTTTTGGAGGGAAAAAGTGGTTTACCGACCGAGTAATCTGTTGGTAAAATACTCGTAATTATTTTTTTATTTTAAAATGGCCATTACCGACTGAATATTCGATCGGTAATCTGTATTTTTTAATATAATTTATATTGTTACCGACCGAATATTCGGTCGGTAATATGTACTTTTTATATTATATATTTTTACCGACCGAATATTCGGTCAGTAATTTGCACTTCTGAACTTAAAAAAAATGGCAGAAACCAGCTTGCAAGCTGGTTTCCATTTCAACAATCAAAAGCAAAATGCATGAAAATATACATGTATCCCTGTTTACCTTTCTATCAAAAATAAAAAAAATTAGTCTATTRGTATTGCATAAAATGAAATACAACTTAGGTATCATTGATAAGAGCTCCCCACAATTTGCTCCATGCTTTCCCTTGCTCGAATTTGGGCAATGTACTCCACCATAAGGACTGCAGCATCCCTGAATATATCAACCTGTAAAAGGGTAAACGGAAAAGAAAAACAAAACATGATTAATACGGAGTAGTTTGTAATGCATCTTGACTGCCAACCTCAAATCCTGCTTTCTTAAGGGCCTCAAGGCACTGCCTTGTTGATCTGATGTCTGGAAGGCCATCACCAAGCTCAATTTCTGCCTGAACTCGTCAAAATGCCAACAATGTTACCACTATGTGAGAAATTAGTCATCCATCACAGTACATACATTATTGACAGCAGCGTATAATTTCGATTAACCTTGATTTTCTGGTGGTCTTGATTATTGGGATCAAAGGCATCCGTCATGCACCACTCATATGTAGGCAAAATGTTGCCCGGGCTTTAACACTCTGTATATCTCTTTATAGCACCAACCTTTTGACACAGAATTGAAATAATAATGTTGTGAGAAGCTATTAGAAACATATGAAATGTTGGGAAAGAAGGAACAGTATAGTGCAACATACAGCGTCTGGAGCATGACATGTTGCCTCAATGGCATACACGACATCATATGAGTTGTCAGGCATTGGCATTTTCTGAAATCAGCCTGAATTAACGAAAATATTACAATTTCCATTTATTTAGATTATAGAAGAGTATTTCCGCAATCTTTATAAGCTACAATTACTGCACGGTAACTACATTTTACTAAGATAAGTTTAAAGCTTACCTTAACAAAGTCACATGTCTTGTCGACCCCTGCAGTCCGGTTCAGCACCTGTCAAATGTCAACGCAGTAAAGGATCAAGCTTACAAATATAACTGTGTTAAAGACCAAGACATGAACACACGGAAAATAACCAATCACATGGGTTGCTAGCATAAAATTAATAAATGCACAAATTAAAGTTAAAGAACAACATAGGATARAGTATTAAGGTGGGAATATACCTTGCCCCTAGTGATTTGATATTCGTTATTGTTCAACCCTGTCACAGATGTAGAGCTGCCAAAATATTAAACAAATCAGTTCTCCAATGGATATTAGTTGTCAAATAAACCAGACAAGAGGATGGTCAGACTTTTCAAGACATTTATCATTAAATTGCAACTTGAAATTAGAATAGATTATCAGCACTCAGCAGGACAGGCAAAGCACTTGCAAATTGCAACATTGCATGTTTGATTAGTCTAAAAATGTTATATTGGCGGATTAAACAATCATGACAGATTTTTAGATTATATATCAACTAGAAACCCTTGTCTTACAACAACATAGATGTGTATGCAGACATGTGAGCAGTCAAATTTTAATATATACCACAATAATTTACCCACACGCACAGAAATGCAACGCAAATAGTMAAATAGATAGAATTTAAGAGAGAGACTAACTAACGAAGTCTTGAGACCTTAAAAAACGAGAGTATACAAAGATATTTGAACTTGTAATATAGCTTGAAAAAGGTCTTACCTGAATCTAGAAATTTCCCTCAAAGGTCCTCCAATACCACATCCAACACCTAAAAAAGATCCAGACACTTATATTCGGAAAAACACCAGATAATATCTTACAGTGTAGATGTTGGCCTACAATAGAATGTTAAAGAAAGAAGACAAATGATAGAAAGAAGAAAAACCTTATGCCCAGGTTTCAGTCCTAGTTGCAAGGCCAGGAAGTGTTTGTGGCGTTTGATACTCTCACGAAGAGATTCTCCATTCCATCTGTAAGCATACAACAAATATAAACCATCAAACCTCCTTTCTAGGAAAAAAATAAATGCAGGAATTACAGAGCAACAGTATCAACGAAGTGTTATAAACACAGAGGCAAACCTGTGAGCAAAATGGAAGGACTCTCCCCAGCCAAATTCATAGAAACTTGTAACCAAATCATAATACGGATATTAGGGTTTGTTAAAAAAAACGAATATTAGGGTTTATGAGGGTATTCAAACCAACAAAATGAGACATATGAGGCAGAAACAACACAGCAGCAACAACCACCCAAATACAGCCCCAAAAATCGGCAAAACTACAGGAATTCAAACGCAGGACCAAACAATAGAATACAAAGCTCAACTAAAAATCCAATTCAGGAATTCAACGAAACAAGATTGGGGCGAGGAAGAGGAGAGAAGAAGAAGAAGAAGAAGAAGAAGAAGAAGAAGAAGAAGAAGAAGAAGAAGAAGAAGAATACCTCATAAAACCGAAAATTGCAGAATTTTTTTAAAAGAAGCACAAATATTTGGGGGGAAAAAGAAGGAAAAACCTAGATCTAACATGAAAATCAAAACGAAAAACAAATTAAAACCTAGATCTGAATTTAAATCWCACCCAAAAAACGAATTTAAACCTTGATCAAAATTTACAACAACTTTTCTTTAAAAATCAGAATCAAATACAAATTTAAACAACAAAAATTTGAAAACGAAACAAAATATGAAAAAAACAAACCTCAAAAAACGAAAGTGTGAGGTGCGGCGGAGGTGTGGACGTGCGTGAGAGAAGGGGCGGCGGCAGCGGCGTTTGAAAAGAAGGAGGATGATTAGAGGAGAGAGAGGGAAAGAAGGAGGAGGAGTTGAGAGGATGGGTTGAGAGGATGAGAGGAGTTGAAGAATGAGAGTGTCAGAGAGAGAGAGAGAGAGAAGCGTAAGGAGAGAGAGTGTGAGGGGCCTAATAAGATAGTAAGAAGGGAGAGAATGCGTGAGGAGAGAGTATAAGGAGCTGATTTTTTATTAAAAAAAAATAATATTTTTACCGACCGATATATCGGTCGGTGTACCGACCGAATTTTCGGACGGTAAATGCTTTAATTTCTTTTTTTTTAAAATAGAAACACAGAGGATGGAGGTACAATTCCCAATAAATCACCGACCGAATATTCGGTCGGTGATTTATTGGGAATTGTTTTTTTTAATTAAAAATGCGGCTGGGGGGMGTATAATTCAAAGGATTTACCGACCGAATAATCGGTCGGTAAAATACACCGACCAACTACGGTCTGTGTCGGTTGGTAATACCGACCGATTTTCTTTCGGTCGATAATTTCGGTCGGCCTTACACGAAATTCTTGTAGTGATCCAGATTGAGTGTCTGCAAATACACTCTAACAGAACAAAGCATCTTCCATATCCAGCTAGCCTGAGAAGAAGGATGATAATGGAATAAATCATGTTGTTTGAGATAGACAGCATTAACCCACTTCACCCATAAAGTATCCTTCTTTTGAGCAATTTGCCACAAAATCCGACCAAGAGCCACATTATTCCATAAGCCAATGTCCCTAACACCTAAGCCACCAAATGTCCTAGGTGTACAAAGATAAGACCATTTCACATAGCCGGTTTTTGAGCCATCATAGAAACTTCCTGCACAACTGATTAATATGGTGCATCACAGCTCTAAGGAGGATAACAATTTGCATCCAATAAGTGCAAAGACTTATAAGAACAGAATTTACAAGCTGTAACCTCCCTGCAAAGGAGAGGTTTCTTGTCTGCCAACAGCTAATCCTTTTCATAATTTTATCAATTAAATCCCCACAATCAGAAGCAGAAACTTTCCTATTACAAATAGGAATGCCAAGATATCTAAAAGGCCATGAACCTTCCTTGAAACCAGTATGTAAACAAAGCTGCTGAAGATCAGAAGGTGGCATATTGACTGCATAAATCTCAGACTTATGATTATTAGCATGTAAACCAGAGAATTTCAAAGTGCTTTAACCCTTGAACAAGTAAAGAGGCACTAGCAAGATCCCCCCTACAAAAAACCATGAGATCATCAGCAAATCAAAGGTTGTTGAGTGCAAGGGACTTGCATCGGGAATGGAACCTAAAGCCTTTTTTCCACCCAATGAAAGTAAGGGTCCTGGTAAGGTACTCCATACACAAAACAAAGAGCAATGGAGACATAGGSTCCCCTTGCCTGAGACCTCTATTAGCACCAAAAAAACCCTGACAAGTACTATTCATAAGCAAGGTGAAGCTGGTAGTAGTAACACAAGCCATCACCACCTAAACAAAATGAGAAGGGAACCTCAAAGCAACCAAAAGCTCCTCAAGGAAAGACCACTCCACAGTGTCATAAGCCTTTTGTAGGTCAATTTTCATTAAACAACCTGGCATAGCATTCTTCCTAACATAATGTTTCACCAAATCCTGACAAATGAGGATGTTATTGACGATGCTCCTGCCACAAATGAAGGCCCCCTGAGTAGGAGAAACCAAAAAAGGGAGAACCAACTTCAACCTAGAACAAAGAATCTTAGAGATGCACTTGTACAACACAGAGCAGCAAGCAATAGGTCGATAATCAGTCACACCAGTAGGGCACTTAACTTTAGGAATAAGGGTGATTGCAGTAGTGTTCAAGGTTTTGAGAATCTTGCTTGTTGTAAAAAACTCCTTCACAACTTTAATGACATCAACACCTACTATATGCCAGTAGTTTTTAAAAAAGAAACTGTCGAACCCATCAATGCCAGGTGCTTTCGAGGAGGGAATCTCCCAAATAGCACCCTTGATTTCCTCTGCAGTGAACTGAAGATTCAACAACTGAGCATGAGCATCTGTCAAAAAATTGCCATGAAGTAAAATTTTGTGCCTCAACTTCCCTGAAGTACCTTGGCCACCATTCATAAAACCAGTAAAATGAAAGACAAAAGCTGCACTCACAGCCTGAGGATCCACAATCCAGCCTCCATTAGGCCCTTAAATAGTATTAATACGATTTCTGCTTGCCCTTGCTTTGGTTGCTTTGTGAAAAAAAGCAGAAATTTCATCCCTGAGGTAAATCCAATCATCCTTAGCCTTTTGTTTAAGAAACTGCGGGCAAGAGAAGATCATTAACTTCCTTATACTTTTGATGAGCAACAAATTCATCCTGAATAGATGTAGGAAGTAGAGGATTAGCATGCAAGAAGTTCTGGGCCCGTGACAAAGCAGCAACTGCCTGCTTTTCCTGAGCAACAACATCACCCACAATATTCCTATTGAAATCCTTGATATGAGGTTTCAAAGCCTTCAGCTTTTGAGTAACCCTGAATAAGTGAAAACCTTAGATATCCTTTTCCCACTACATTGCAACAAGATCATTAAACCTAGGTTGGTCACACCAGAAGTTGAAGAACCTGAACGACTTCAGGCCTTGGACCTCAGAGAAGCTACTGAGTAGAGCAGGACTATGATCAAAGGAATCCTCAGGTAAAAACCTGACCTCAGTGGTAGGGAAAGAGTGGACCCAATCCACATTGGACATCACCCTATCCAGTTTACACATCACCCGACCATCAGCATCCTGTTTATTAGTCCAGGTAAACCACCGACCAATGAATTTAACATCATCCATGCCATAAAAATGGACACAATCAGCAAGCTCAGAAACACTAGAATTGTCAAGCACAACACCAGTTTTCTCATTTGGATGTAGAATTACATTAAAGTCTCCAGACATAACCCAACCTCCATGGATACCACCAGCCAAGGAACAGAGATCATACCATAATTTCTGTTTAGCAATCTTATCATTAAAAGCATAAACAAAACTCTAATGAAATTGGATAGAACTTCTAACTGGCTTCACCTTACAATGTACTAGTTGATCAGAGCAAAACTCAATTTATACCTCAAAAGCAGTAGGATCCCAAGCAAGAATAATTTGCCCCTTCCCATGCCAAGGTATATTAGAAGTAATACACCAACCTGGGCAAATAGTTAGATACAAGGCCCCCAAGTCTTTGGCCTTSACTTTTGTTTCAAGGAGGCATAAGAGTTTAACATTGTGAAGAACAACAAGATGCCTCACAAGGTTTTGTTTATACTTTTTGTTCAGCCCCCTAGTATTCCAAGTAACAACATTATCCATGTAGGATAGGGGGGTCCAACCCCTTATCCAGTTGCAGAGAGGTGTCCAAACTGTCAATCAAAGTGGCATTGTGATCCAACGCCAGAGAAGCATGAATCCCCAGAATGTTAAAAGAATTGGTAACAGGAGGTTAACCCTTAGGAGAAGCATTTAGAGGACGAGCTTTAGGACCCTGGGATACAGTGATGAAGCCATCAGCATCAACAGTTCTCTCCTGAACAGTGACTTTAGGTGGGAGTTGCTCTTGCTCCTTAGGCTTCCACACTTGCTTAGGAGTCTTCTTTTTCCTGCAAACATCTTCCGAATGGCCTAATTTATGGCAGAAAGTACATTGAGTGGATTTCCATTCATACTCAATTTGTTGCTGCAGTTCCACACCCTTTTCATTAATAAAACAAAACTCATCTGGGAACATCTGGTTCAAGCTGACCTCAACCAAAAGACGGGCATACTGAAGACGAGATTTCTTCTCAGTYAAAGCATCAAGTTYCACCAACTTTCCAAAACCCTCAACAAGTTTCTCCAAGCATCCCCTACCCCAATATTTCAGGTGCAAATTAGGCAAACGGATCCATATAGGAACCTTAGAAGTGTCAAAATCAGTCATGTCCATATCAGGGTCCCAAGGCATAACAATAACTGGTTTTCTATTAAAAGTCAATCAACTCTTTAGAGCAGAATCAGAGGCACCCTTGTCAAGGAAATGAACAACCACTACATCTTTCAACGGAGCCACAATATCCACACCCTATTTCCCCCACACTCGACGAAAATAACCTTCCATTACTTGAACAGGGGGTCGAGCACCAACAACAATGCAAACCACAACAGTTTGCCAAAAATCCAATTCCTCCTGGACATCAGAAAGGGCAACGATAGGTTTATGGGAGCAAGCCACCACAGGACTGGTCGGATTGCCCACATGAGTCACAATCGGACTGGTCACAATCTCAGGCAATGGAACAGTGTTAGGGTTTTGGATTGCAACTGTCTCAAGCAAAATTGAAGAATCCAGAATAGGTTTGAGAACACACACAACATTTAGATCGACGTTATTAGACCGAAAAGAATGAGATTGGGACTTATTACCTCCTGCACTAGTTGGAATAGGGTTCGCCATTAGCATCTGAGTACTTGTTGCGTCGATTGGATTAGGGTTCAGAACAGAGCAAGAATTCGTACCCATCTGAGAGTGAACACTCGACAAAATCTGGGCATCATCCTCAGACGAAGACAAAATTTCCAGATCAGAGTGCCATTGCGCAGCCATTTCAAGCACCGAAGCACCACCCTTGCCCACCGAAAAAGGACAGGTCACTTTCTTCCCGGAGCCAGCTTTCTTCGCCGGAGTATTAGCGCGAGATTTGGCCTTAGTGGGTCCACACTTCCCCTCATTCCCACGCTTGCTTTGAGTATGAGCCATTCTCACCCCAAAGGACTCGAAGAGAAGAGAGAGAAGAGAGAGGACGAGAAGACGTACGGACAGAGCCTCAAGTCTTGAAGTTACATTATGAAACTTTTGTTGCTATTTGCAAGAAAGAACTTATTATGTTGTTTTTTGGGTTTAATTGAAAGTGGGTTTCTGGTTTTTTTTGTTGGGTCCTTTACTCCTTTTCAAACTTTTTTTTATCAAAATAGCAATTGGAGCGAGTTAAAAGAGGGGGAGTAAAGCTGCTCCTGATGCCACGGCAAGGAGGCAGTGGAAGATTGGCGAACTTGTTTTTGCTTGCTTGGCTTGCAACGGTATGTTTGCTATTAAACTTTTAAGTTCCATTTTTTTAGTTTCAGTTTTTCTCAAAACTTTGGTTATCACTTATTAGAGGGTTTTAATGTTTTTTTTTTATTTTTAATTTTTTTTGTGTGTGTGGTTGTGATGTGATCCTATATATGTATGATATGATGTTTAGGGTTTTTAGTTTTCTACTTTTGTAGGCGGATTTTGTGTGAAATTGTGTTGGAGTTTCTTTTGATTCCAAGAGCTTTGTCAAGGGGTAAAGAATTTTTATGTGTTTTGTTATTGTGATGTGATGTTGTTTTGTGGGTTGAACTTGTTTACAGGGAGCTGAACAATTTTTAGGAACTTGAATGTTACTAATTTGTATTTACAATTTAATTTATTGTTGAAATGGGAGTGTACGTGATCAAGGTCCACAAAGGAGTTGTTCATTCTATGAACTATGCATCTTTTTAAACAACTTGCTACTCATATGTCTTTCTCGTCGCACCTAACCCCGTGCCTTAGCTCTATCATTGTTCCATGTTTGAGTTTATAAAAAGAGTACTCAAGATGGACATGGAAGCGCAATGCCGACGTGTGGCTGTATTGTGCTCTCATCTTTGCCCCTCTATCATCGATTCTTGTGATACCTATTTTGTTTCAACTATTGTGCCTTCTGTCATATTATTATAGGCAATTCCCCTGCATTAAGGTATAATTAAGCCATATTTTATCATTTTGTTTCTTTAATTGTTTATGTTAATTGGTATCCTTATTTTGCAATTTTGAATTATGGGTATTTGCCAGATATTTGTATGGTGGTTTATGAATTACGTTGTAGCATTTTGGAGTTCCACATTTATGTTGTGGTGCAATGATTGAGAGGGAAGTTGTTGCTAAAGATGCTTTTTTGACACCTTCATTAGTTTGACCAACTTATATTTATACATTTGCTCCTGTAACTTTACGAGGATGATATCTGCCTTTGCATTTCGAATTCAATTCCCACTCAGTCAAGGTTATAGAGTTGCTTTTTAGATGAAGGGCCAATATGCGACACCTCCTCCAATTCTTTAGCACAACCCTTGCGAGGCGATGCTCGTAAATGGGCGCTCCAAAGCCTCCAACCTAGCGAGTCAGAATTACTCGTATTCGCCTCTGACACATAGTCCTTCTTTGAATGCTCAATCATGCCGCARTGAAAATAGAATAACGGGAGACGTTCATACTTAGATATCAACTTTAATGTCGTGCCCCTTCTTGTTCTTAACCCACTGAAACCTACACAGTGGTTTCTCCACATCTAACATTACTTTAACTCGCCGGAATCGGTCCAAGCCTAACAGATCCTCCTCTATCTCAAGGTAATCTCCCATCTTTTTAGTTTACGCATGAACCACTTTATCGGAGCGACAAATCATGGGTAAATTGTAAAGTTGAACCCTAAATGGTGACTTAGTGATTTTAACCTGCTCTAACTCATCATTTGCGTTAGCCTCCTGTAGCAGCAATAGTTGATTCTCCCAACACCATGGTCTTCCGTTCATTACTTTATCCTTCTTTTTACAATGGAAAATTATAAAATTGGAAAGCATATTGTAACACCCCAATAATTCTCCCCCTATTTTTGAAATTATTAATTAAAAATATGGAGAACTATTGGCATGTTATCGCCACGTGTGAAAACGTTTCGYCTTATTCAGAATATTGCAGCGGAAAATAACCAAACCAATTATACAAAACCTTTAGGACAAATCATTAAGGAATTTAAACCGTACAACTTGGAACCGTCGTTGGCCCTTTATTCGAAACCGAGGATATATGTTTCGACAAACTAATGAAACTTGAAAACCATTTTATCCAATTATTAAATACTATGATTTTTAGATGAAAAATTAAACAATAGTCCAAGAGTATACACTTACACTCAACACACTCCCAGAATCCCCGAACGTGGCAAATGCACATGTATATGCCATCACACCTGTACAATTCCACTGTGAAAAGTCTGCCCCCGTAATTTCCGAATGAAATAAGGATCATCAAGGTCCACCAAATGAAAGAAGATGTGACCGACACACACAAACACAAAAAGTCACCGCAATCAGCAAAGCTGATACATACAAATCACGCAACCCGGAAACAAACGGACATCATCTCCCCTAAAAACTGGACATACCGAGTCGACACCTATTTAAAATCAAAAGAAACCTAGATGTGGTGTTCCATCAACCACTTGAACGCATTATACATATATACAGCTGATCCCAAACTCAACCAAAAACCATCAACTAAATATTACAATACAGCTGCTGTCCAAAATAAATACATCCCATTCATCAACTACTCTTGTTGACTAGAGTGTACCTGCAAGATTAGCTTACTCGACTCCAATAAAAGATAAATAATTTGATTACATTTGCTAAATGAATGAGCAACAGACAAGGTTGTCTAATCCCAGACACAACGAGGTGCCACAATTCAAACCAGACACCAACAAGGTGCCACTATTCGAACCAGACACACAAGGTGACATAGTTCATCCCCCCTGCCTCCCGTCGAAAGGCAATCAAAAAGTTTCAATAACCAGATGGCGAACGGGCCGCGACTCCGTCACCATAGTTAGATGAGATCTCAAACTAAACCCATTTTGGATAAAACCCATTTGGATAAAATCCGTTTTTAAAATAAATATAAAGAGACGCGTTGACAGACGACCCTAGAAGGAAGCGAATAAATCGCAACCCAACCCCTGATTGTCAATACTCTAGACGTGCACAAATCCAGAGTTTTTATTTGCTCATCAATAAATTCATTTTACCATTGATTATAGACACCTTCACATGACTCACAATTCACGATCACATTTCACATCGAAACTCTTTTTAACACTAACTGTTTCTTTATTAATAAACCTGTTGGAACAAGCCAACTACCTCGTCAATAGACTTGAATACTTCCATTTGACTCGAATTCACACAATCATAATCATGAACGAGTAATTAAATAACCTCATGGGGTAGTTACACTTGACCCCACTTAATTCATCCTTATATTAAAAACAACTTCATGAAGCAAGTTTTACTTGACTCCACTTAAACCATCAACAGAACCAAACCAAACTTAATTATAGGCCATAGATATATAATCCTCATATCAACCTCATGAACAAACCAATTTCCTCAACAATTCACGTCTCAACAATTATAGATCCAATACACAAATAGATGACTTTGTTCCGTGATCCAAACAATTCCCAAGGAACATATACATCAAGGATACATATACATAATACATAAGGATTTCGCTAGTAGTACGTACCTTGAAAAGAAAACAATCCTGCAATTTTATATTTCCACGTCAAATAATCACTCAAGGAGAACTTCCTCCTACAACCAATAGAAATAATCACAATTAATTCCTAACTGACAAATTTTTAACAGCCATAATTGGTTTCTTTGAAACCTCCCACAAAATTTTAGAAATCAACCTTGAAATGTTTAAAGATTAATTTCAACGGGCTTATACAAAAAACCATCCGTTAATTTCTTTAAAAAAAAAAATCTTAAAAAGCCAGTACTTTTTTAAAATAGTAAAATCACTTTGAATAGTTTAAAAAACTCGAAATATCATAATTACTTATATTGTCGTGCCAAATATTTTTTTGATCAATTTTAAAGAATAACATATCTCGCGATCGAACCGTTCATTCTGATGTAATAATTATTAAATACTAAAAACCACGAAAATTTATGGAAACTTTCACACAAGGTGTATTACTGTATCTAGCATCCAAAAAAGTTTCGTAAATTATAGATTAAATAAAAATAAATAAAATCGAATACCGAACCAGCAACCTGGAAAACAGTCAGTTCGAAAACGAATTTATTAAAATAGAAAATCAGGCTTCGAAAATTCTGAAAATTTTACAACACAAAGTCTTTTAATGTGTATAGAATATTCATAACAAATTTTCGTAAAATTATTGACGAACACAAAAAATCAGGAAAAATCAAACCGAGCCTGAAACCCAGAAACTTTCATCCAAAAAACGAATTTTTTTTTAAAAATAGTAAACATGCTTTTTGGAAAATTCCTGAAAAATTTTACACAAGGTCGCAAATAGTATGGTTTACACTCGACCGATCAATTTTCAAAATTATTTCCTAGTATAAAAATATTAAAATTCAAATACTAAAAGCTGGACAGATTTGATAAAAAGACGTGAAAAACCCTAAATTTTGCAATCGATAAAATCTGAAAATTCCCAATTAAAATCAACATCACCAAAAATCATAAAACTTTGTAATTTTATAGTAGATTATCCTCAAAATTATAGTAGAACAATTGGATTAAAAAGAACTTCAAAATTAATCAAAGTTGAAACAATAAAACAAAGAAGAAAGAGGGGAGAGAACAACCGGCGATGGTGTCTGTGGTGTGGCGCACAGCGGCGGCAGAAGGGCGGTGGGCGGGGAAGCAAGCAACACCACCAGTGGAACACAAAGCAACACACGTTTTCCTTTTTTTTTTTTGAAACTGAAGTATGCCGTGAATGAAAAATAGAAAGAAGAATAACCTTTTTTTTACTTGACTTAGGTTTTGACTAGATTCATTTAAATATTATTATTTATTTTTTTGTTTTGAAAAAAAGAAAAAGGATAAGATTTACTTTCGTAAGATATAATAAAATGGAAATATTAGAATTCAAATAAATATATCGTTTTCTACGAGATAAATCATATATATTTATCATAAAATATATCCATAAATATTGATCGTTTTTATGAAAATACATCGTAATTATTTTTAGAAAATATATTTATAAATACTTTGAAAATTACGGTGGATTAAAATCTACCCCTCTTAAAGAAAGTTCGACCCCGAAACTTGTCCCAAAATCCTCAATCTCTCAAGACAAATTCCATAAAGAAAGATAATTGTATTGTTGTAACTACTTGTCCACTGAAATAATACTCCACTTACCATACTTGACATACGATTTCACACACTTTTATAGTATGGTTCCAAAAAATTCATGCCTACTAGACCAAAGTCAAGTAATTGAAGTAAATGATTTCCAAACAATGCAAGCTCAAGAAAACACATGTTCAAAACAATTATAAATCCCTTCTTAAACCTCGTGGTTTACAATCACCCCCACTTAAGGATGCAACGCCTCGTATGCGCCCTATGAATCTCGACAATTACCAGAGGAAAGCTCAATAAATCATTAACAAAACTGCCATAATAACAAAAACGAGCAAAACCGCGAATTATATCGATTTTCCCCCTTAAAAGAAAGAGTTACGTCCCGTAACTCACTCACAACACTCGCCTTTTACAAACAATACGTAACTTCTTGTGCAATACTCCTCGCTCATACTTTTGGTTAAACACCAAATAATTCACCTTTTGACATTCTTGTTTGTTCCCACTACGTACCTTTTTGGACTAATATGCGCATGGCTCTTCCACATATATCAGGGGACTCATTCCAATTGGAATTGTTTCTTTCAAGTTTTAACAATAATAAAAAAATAGTATCATTTCTGTCCTTGGTCCAAGGTAATCCTGTAACAAAAACCCATTGATATTGGAATCTACTTTCACTCGGGTATCTCTAGAAGTTGTACTCTTCCCATAGGTCCTCTTGTTAGTTTTCAACCTCCTAAAGACTCAACTAATCCCAGAAAACTTCGAACATATGATCAAAATATCAAGTCACATTTCTTTAGGCATAGGCACACAACTAATCGCCTCAAACTTTGCGAACTCACATTTTAGAAAAGTTGACATAACATTATGACTGACGAAGGGTCACTAGGAAAGTCCTTCAAGTTTAAGCATGTTTTACTTATTCCTCGATATTATCAAAATATCATCAATAAAACACCACAACTTGTCTAGGCACTCATGAAACACTCGATTTATTAGGTCCATCAGACTTTAAGTGCACATAATAACTTCAAAAAGGTATGACCGTAATCACAGTGTACATAACGTGTCTATAGGCACACTAAATTCCAAAAGTAATTGTTTAATTCTACATAAGATCTCGAAACCTCCTCAAAAGTCATACTTTAATATTGCTTCACACTAAGTCGCTTCCACCCTTTAATGCACTCATCTTTAACTCAAGATACGCTACTTCTTTCAACTTATTCACTAAAAATTCGTGGTGTTGGGCACAAATAACAAGGAACACACACCCAGTTACGAATAAAATCAACCAAGACAAAATCTAGAGAAAAGAAATTGTGAACGCATTCAAAACCTCCCCCTTCCATCCTACTCATTCAAACCAACTTATTCATGGCATAAATCTCTGATCCAACTCTCCTGTCCTGAATAACAAATAAAAGCTATTCTCTGTAACAACTCTCCCTGCCTGGGTAACAAAATAAAAAGCTCCCTCCAGTTCTTCACCCAAAGAGATAAGAGAGAAACACTATAAGTATCCTTTCAAGTGTTTCACACAACCCACCGACTTTTCGTAAAAAAAAAAAAGTTTGGAATTAGTGGGATTACTGCCACTAACGTACGCTTTTGGCAACCTCAAGAATATAAGGCTACTAAATAAAAACAGAAACATCTCTTAATAATGACATAACTGAACTTAAAATACAGTGGATACATTACAACTATGCTTACGTAACAATTAAAAAATGATCCTTTTAAACGAAAAACTTGCTTAACAGCCCGATGGTTACAACCAAGAAAATTCAAGAACTTTGCTAACACTCATGAATACAATAAAATTAACTATCGCGCACAATCGATTATAAAAGAGATACATCTTCAAAGGAAACAATAACAGTTCGATCTAGTTTAAACAAAATTCTACCACTAATAAATCCTTATAATAACAAAAGCAATCCAAATTTCCAAACGTCTCTAGACAAATCTGTGAAACACTTCGTCATTTTTTTTTTTCAACAATCATACTTTGCCACGTTAATATCCCAATATGTTTCATCTCTAGCCTCCTAATTCGCCTAAACGCTTTGGAATTATAATCCTCATTAAATAACCAATACACAATAATAGATCATCAACTAAAGTCAGATAATGATTAATTATACCTCATAACACGAACAACCTTAGAGAACTCAATAAATCTTAACTTAAAACATTGATAATAACAACTTCCTGCTAACTTCAACCATTTCGCAATATTTGTTCATGCTTTTCATCAATATACGCTAGGCTGGTCATGAGTAATTTTAATCAACAAGTTCACTACATAAATTTCCATACTTTCAACCACCAAAGAACCAAAGCCAACTTTCGGCTACAAACTAAACATCATAGTCACACTTTTGGGGAAAAAAGAACAAACATTGACCATAATATCCCAGCTATGGGTGATCATATCATCTCCCTTACACTACATGCCAAGGACTAATAATACTAACACCAAGCCTCAACCCAAGGAATTATATTTGTATTGCATAAGCATGCTCGATCAATAACTACCACGGTTTTACAATAACAATAATGCAATAGTGGCACAGGATTCCCCAAATAGTCACACTCACCTCGGTTTCATACATAGTAGATTCAATAAAGCTAATACCAAGCATAGTTTCTCAAATATAATTATTAACCAATCCAAGCAATAAACAACCAATCCTCGAACTACTACATCCTTAAGTTAATACTAGTACTATCTTGTGACAATTTACGTAATACTTCGCAACTAATACAATCACTTCAAACTATTAATCATAATAGTATAGGCAGTATTATTTTAAAATAAGTTTCAATCAAGGTAAACAAGTAAAGTAACAATATTAATTCCCGTTGTATAATTGCAAAAATGCGTCAGAAGGATATATGCCTGCAATGAAGACAGATGATAATATTTTATCTTTTTTGTGAAGTAATTCAACCTTGTTTCTATCTTCGGGTGCAATTTGAAAATAATGTAAACCAAAACATAATTAATTCAAACGTCATTTTGAAAAAGAAACAAAACAACTTTTTAAGTTCGAAAATAAAATCTAAAATTTGAATTATGTGAAAGATTTTGGCAATACCAGCAAATTTAATTTATATAATATATATATATATATATATAATATATAACTTTGAATAACCATAAGACTTTTAATATGTAGAGAAAATTATTCGAAATAAGTGGTAAAAAAAAAAATTCAGCACATCATACTCCCCTTAAAAAGCGAGTTACGTCCTCGGACCGAGAATCGTGTTTAAAAAAAATATTTTGATAAAGTGAAACATACAGTTATTGAGACTACATCCTTGATAATAAAAGCAAACAAACTACAATTTCCCATGTAACATCCTAGCATAGTAGCATTCATGGAGTTGATTTAAACATATGAGAAAACACACAAGCACTAAGGGTATTCAAATAAAACACATAAAAATCGCGCCTTTCCTAAACTACCCAAATCTCACTTATTTTCTTAGAAAAGAAATATTGTAAAATATCGTCGTTGTAAAATATTTGGTGTTTGTAAGAAATGTTCAATATCAAAACATTGAATAAAACGTAGGTGAATAAAAAAGAAAATAGATTAAAAAGAAATTTTTTGGCTTTTTAAACTGATACCACTTTGTAACACCCATAATTCTCCCGCCTATTTTTGAAATTATTAATTAAAATATGGAGAACTATTGCATGTTATCGCCACGTGTGAAAACGTTTCGCTATTTTCAGAATATTGCAGCGGAAAATAACAAACCAATTATACAAAACTTTAGGACAAATCATTAAGAATTTAAACCGTACAACTTGGAACCGTCGTTGGCTCCTTTATCGAAGCCGAGGATATATGTTTCGACAAACTAATGAAACTTGAAAAACCATTTTATTCCAATTATTAAATATATGATTTTTAGATGAAAAATTAAACAATAGTCCAAGAGTATGACACTCAAACACTCCCAGAATCCCGACGTTGCAAATGCACATGTATAGCCATCACAACCTGTACAATCTGTGAAAAAGTCTGCTCCCCGTAATTTCCGAATGAAATAAGGATCATCACAGGTCCACAAATGAAAGAAGATGTGGACGACACACACAAACCAAAAAGCACGCAATCAGCAAGCTGAGTACATACAAATCACGAAACCGGAAAACAAACGGACCACATCTCCCTAAAAATGGACATACCGAGTTACGACACCTATTTAAAAATCAAAGAAAACCTAGATGTGGTGTTCATAACACTTGACGACATTATACATATATACAGCTGATCCCAAACTCAACCAAAACCATCAACTAAATATTACATACAGCTGCTCCAAAATAATACAATCCAAAATTCATCAACTACTCTTGTTGACTAGAGTGTACTGCAGATTAGCTTACTCGACTCCAATAAATGACTAATATATTTGATTACATTTGCTATGATATGAGAACAGACAAGGTTGTCTAATCCCAGACACACGAGGTGCCACCAATTCAACCAGACACACAAGGTGCCACTATTCGAACCAGACACACAAGGTGACATAGTTTCATCCCATGCCTCCCCGTCGAAAGGCATCAAAAAGTTCAATAAACAGATGGCGAACGGGCGCGACTCCGTCACATAGTTAGATGAGATCTCAAACTAACCCCATTTGGATAAAACCCATTTGGATAAATCCGTTTTTAAAATAAATTATAAGAGACGCGTTGATCAGACGACCCTAGTAAGGAAGCGAATAAATCGCAACCCAACCCTTGATTGTCATACTCTAGACCGTGCACAAATCCAGAGTTTTATTGCTCATCCAAAATTATTTAACCATTGATTAGACACACCTTCACATGACTCACAATTCACGACTCACATTTCACATCAGAAACTCTTTTTAACACTAACTGTTTCTTTAATTAATAAACTGTTGGACAAGCCAACTAACCTCGTCAATAAGACTTGAATACTCCATTTACTCGATTCACACATCATATCATGAACGAGTAATTAAAAATACCTCATGGGGTAAGTTACACTTGACCCCACTTAATTCATCCTTATATTATAAACAACCTCATGAAGCAAGTTTTACTTGACTCCACTTAAACCATCAACAGACCAAACCAACTTAATTATAGGCAATAGACTAATATCAATCCTCATATCAAACCTCATGAAAACAACCATTTCTCACATTTCACGGTCTCACAATTATAGGATCCAATACACAAATAGATGACTTGTTCGTGACTCCCCAAACAATTCCAAGGAAACATATACATCAAGGATACATATACATATACATCAAGGATTTCGCTAGTAGTACGTACTTGAAAAGAAAACAATCCTGCAATTTATTTTCATCCGTCAATAATCACTCAAGGAGAACTTCCTCCTACAACCAAATAGAAATCAATCACAATTGATTCCTAACACAAAATTACAGCAATATATGTTCCTTTGAAACCCCCACAAAACTTTTAGAAAATCAACCTTGAACATGTTTTTAAAGATTAATTTCAACGCTTATACAATAAACCATCCGTTTATTTCTTAAAAAAAAATCTTAAAAGCCATACTTTTAATAGTTAAAATCACTTTGAATATGTTTAAAAACTCTGAAAATATCATAATTAACTTATATTGTCGTGCCAATATTTTTGATCAATTTAAGAATAAACATATCTCGCGATCGAAACCGTCATTGTTGATAATAATTATTAAAATACTAAAACCACGAAAATTTATGAAACTTTCACACAAGTGTATTATGTATCTAGGCATCCAAAAAAGTTTCGTAAATTATAGATTAATATAAAAATAAAATAAAAATCGAATACCGAACCAGCACACTGGAAAACAGTCTTCGAAAACGAATTTATTAAAATAGAAAATCAGCTCGAAAATTCTGGAAATTTTACACAAAGTCTTTTAATGTGTATAGAATATTCATACAAATTTTCGTAAATTATTGACGAACACAAAAATCAGGAAAAATCAAAAACCGAGCCTGAAACCAGAAAACTTTCAATCCAAAAACGAATTTTTTTTTAAAAATAGTAAACATGCTTGGAAAATTCTGAAATTTTACACAAGGTGCGCAATAGTATGGTTTACAACTCGACCGAAATTTCAAAGATTAATTCCTAGTATAAAAATAATTAAAATTCAAAATACTAAAGCTGGACAGATTGATAAAAAACGTGAAAAACCCTAATTTTGCAATTCGAAAATCTGAAAAATTCCAATAAATCAACATCACCAAAAATCATAAACTTTGTAATTTATAGTAGATTATCCTCAAAATTATTAGTAGAACATTGGATTAAAAAGAACTTCAATAAATTAATCAAAGTTGAAAACAATAAAAAAGAGAAGAGGGGAGAAAAACCGGCGATGGTGTTGGTGGGTGGCGCACAGCGGCGGCAGCAGGGCGTGGCAGCGGGGACAGCAACAACCACCAGTGAACACAAAGCAACACAGCGTTTTCCTTTTTTTTTTTTGAACTGAAGTATGCGTGAATGAAAAAAATAGAAAGAAGAATAAAACCTTTTTTTTTACTGACTTAGTTTTGACTAGATTCAATTTAAATATCTTAATTATTTTATTTATTTGTTTTGGAAAAAAAAGAAAAAGGATAGATTTACTTTCGTAAGATATAATTTAAACGGAAATATTAGAATTCAAATAAAATATATCGTTTTCACGAGAAATAATATAATATATTTATCATAAAATATATCCATAAAATATTTGATCGTTTTTATGAAATACATCGTAATATATTTCTAGGAAAATATATTTATAAATATTTGAAATTACGGGGGATTACAATACCCTCTTAAAAGAAGTTTTCGACCCGAAACTTGTACCCAAAATCCTCATCTCTCAAGAAAATTCCATAAGGAAAGATAATTGTATTGGTTGTAAACTACTTGTGTCACTGAAATAATACTCCACTTACATCTTGACACGATTCACACACTTTATAGTATGTGTTCACAAACAAATTCATGCCTACTAGACCAAAGTCAATGTAACTTGAAGTAATGATTTCCAAAACAATGAACAAGCTCAAGCAAACCATGTCAAAACAATTATCAAATCCTCTTAAACCTCGTGGGTGTTACAATCACCCCACTTAAGGAATGCAACGCCCTCGTTGCGCCCTAAAATCTCGACATTACCAGGAGGAAAAGCTCAAGTAATCATTAACAAACTGCCATAATAAAAAACAAAAACGAGGCAAAAACGCGAAATTCATATCGCATTTACCCCCTTAAAAGAAAAGAGTTACGTCCCCGTAACTCACCTCAACAAACAACTCGCCTTTACAAACAACTCACGTAACTTCTTTGTGCATCTCCCTCGCTCATACTTTTGGTTAAACCACCAATATTCACCTTTTGACATCTTGTTTGTCCACTACGTACTTTGGTCTAATATGCGCACTGGCTCTTCACATATACAGGGACTCACCAATTGGATTTTTTCTTCAAGTTTAACATATAACAAAAATAGTATCATTTCTAGTCTTGGTCCAAGGTAATCCTGTAACAAAACCCATTGATATGGAACTCACTGTTCACTCGGGTATCTCTAGAGGTTGTACTCTCCATAGGTCCTTGTTAGTTTCACCTCCTAAAGTATCAACTAACCAGAAAACTCGAACTCAAATATCAGTCACATTCTTAGGCATAGGCCACACACTAATCGCCTCAAACTTGCGAAACTCACATTAGAAAGTTGACATAACATTATGACTGCGAAGGTCACTAGGAAAGTCCTCAAGTTTTAAGCATGTTTTACTTATTCTCGAATATATCAAAATATCATCAATAAACAACCAACAACCTGTCTAGGCACTTCATGAAACACTCGATTTATTAGGTCCCATCAGACTTTAGTGCACTAATAACTTCAAAAGGTATGACCGTAAAACTCACAGTGTACATAACGTGTCCTAAGGCCACCTAAATCCAAAAGTAATTGTTTATTCTACATAAGATTCGAAACTTCCCTCAAAAGTCATACTTTATATTGCTTCAACTAGTCGCTTCCACCTTTAATGCAACTCATCTTTAATAAGATACGCTACTTCCTTTCAACTTATTCACTAAACAATATTCGTGGTTTGTGGGCACAAATAAAACAAGGAACACACACTCCAGTTACGAATAAAACTCCAACCAAGACAAAATTAGAGAAAAGAAATTGTGAACGAACATTCGATAAACCTCCCTCCTTCCATCCTACTCATCCCAAACCAACTATTCATGCATAAAATTCTCTGATCCAACTCTCCCTGTCCTGAGTACAAAATAAAAAGCTATTCTCTGATCAACTCTCCCTGCCTGGGTAACAAAATAAAAAGTCTCCCTCCAGTTCCTTCACCAAGAGAGATAAAGAGAGAACAACTATAAGTATCCTTTCAAGTGTTTCACAACAACCACCGACTTTCGTAAAAAAAAAAAAAGTTGGAATTAAGTGGGAATTATGCCACTAACGTACCTTTTGGCAACCTCCAAGAATATCAAGCTACCAAATAAAAACGAAACATGCCTCTTAATAATGACAACCTAACTGAACTTAAAATACATGGACATTTACCCAACTATGCTTACGTAACAATTAAACGAAATGATCCTTTCAAACGCAAAACTTCTTAACCCCGATGGTTTACAACCAAGAAAATTCACGAACTTTGAACTAACACTCACTAATCACAAAAAATAAATAACTATCGCACAATCAATACTAAAAAGAGATACATCTTCAAGGAAGACAATAAAACAGTCTCGATCTAGTTTAAACAAAATTCTACCACTAATAAATCTTATAATATACAAAGCATCCCAATTTCCAAACGTTCCTAGACAAATCATGTGAAATCACTTTCGTCATTTTTTTTTTTAAAACATCCATACTTG
This sequence comes from Bassia scoparia, assembly GCA_008642245.1. NCBI lineage: Eukaryota > Viridiplantae > Streptophyta > Magnoliopsida > Caryophyllales > Amaranthaceae > Bassia > Bassia scoparia. The sequence goes on from SNQN01000683.1 coordinate 126,638, forward strand.
CACGTAAATATTCCTCAATATGTTTCATCTCTAAGCCTCACTAATTCGCCTAACGCTTTGAATTATAATCTCATTAATACCATACACAATAATAGATATCACTAAGTCAGATAATGATGTAATTAAATACTCCATAACACGAACAACCTAGAGAAACTCAATAAATCTTACTTAAACATTGATAATAACACTTTTCCTGCTAACTCAACCATTTCGCCAATTTTGTGCATGCTTTTATCATCAATAACCTAGCTTGGTCCATGAGTAATTATTAATCAACAAGTTCACTACATCCAATTTCCATACTTTTCAACCACAAAGAACCAATAGCCAACTTTCGGGCTAACAAACTAAACATCATAGTCACACTTTTGGGGAAAAAAAGAACAAACAATTACCATATGTCTACCATACTGGGTGACATGATCATCGATCCTTCACTACATGCCAAGGAACTAAATAATACGAACACGGGCCAAGCTCAACCTAGGTCAATTATATTTGTATTGCTATAGCATACGCTCGATCAATATACCGGACCCGGTTTACAATAACAAAATGATATATGGACAGGATCCCCAAATGAGTCACACTCACTCGGTTCATAACTAGTAAGATAGTCAATAAGCTAATAACCCAAGCCATGAGTTCTCAAATATCAATTATTAACCAAATCCCAAGCAATAACAACATCCTCAATCACTGCTACATTCTTAAAGTAAACTAGTACATATCGCGTTGTGACAATACGTAATACTCGCACAAATTACAATGCACTTCATTACTATAATCAGAATAGTATCAGCAATTATTATTAAATACGTTTACAATCAAGGTAACACAAGTAGTAACAAATCATTATTCACGTTGTATAATGCAAAAATCGGCAGTCAGAAAGATATATGGCCTCAATGGAAGGACAGATATGAATATATTAATTCTTTTTTGTGAACGTAATCACCCATTGCTCTAGTCTTCGGGTGCATTGAAAATAAGTAAACCAAAACATAAATATAATGATAAACCGTCTATTTTTGAAAAGAAACAAAACAAACTTTGTTAAGGTTCGAATATAAATCTAAATTTGCAAACTTATGTAAAAATTTGCAAACCAGCAATATTTTATAGTATTATATATAAATATAATTATATAAAACTTGGAAGTAACAATCAAACTTTTTATATGTAGAGAAAAATTATTTCTGAGCGAATAAGTGGGTAAAAAAAAAAAATCAGCAGCCACATACTCCCCTTATAAGCGAGTGTACGTCTCAGGAATCCGAGAATCACGTGTAAATAAAATATGTTTATAAAGTTGAAACATACAATTATGTGAGCCTACATCCCTTGATAATAAAGCTAAACAAATGATACATTTCATGTACAACAATCCTAGCTAGTACATTCGATGGAGCTTGATTTAAACATAGTGAAGAACACACATCAAGCAAGGAGTATCAAATAAAACATAGATGCCCTTCTAAACAAGACACCAAATCTCACTTAATTTTCTCTAAAGAGATATTGTAAAATATCGTCGTTTGTAATATTGTGTTTTGGAAAAAATGTCTCAATAACAAAAACATTGACAAATAAAACGTAGGTGATCAAAAAAATTAGCATTAAAAAGAAAATTTTGGCTTTAAACTGAGTACACTTTCTCGTAACACCCCAATAATTCTGCTCCCCTATTTTGAAATTATAATTAAAAATATGGTAGAACTATTGCATGTTATCGCCACGTGTGAAAACGTTCGGCTATCAAATTTGCAGCGGAAAAATAACCAAACCAATTATACAAAACCTTTAGGACAAATCATTAAGGAATTTAAACGTCAACTTGGAACCGTCGTTGGCCCTTTATTCGAAGCCGAGGATATATGTTTCGACAAACTAATGAACTTGAAAACCATTTTATCCAATTATTAAATACTATGATTTTAGATGAAAAATTAAACAATAGTCCAAGAGTATACACTCAAACACTCCAGAAATCCCCGACGTTGCAAATGCACATGTATACCATCAACAACCTGTACAATCCTGTGAAAAAGTCTGCTCCCGTAATTTCCGAATGAAATAAGGATCATCACAGTCCACCAAATGAAAGAAGATGTGGACGACACACACAAAACACAAAGCACGCAATCAGCAAAGCTGACGTACATACAAATCACGAAACCGAAAAAAGGACAGCATCCTCCCCTAAAAAACTGACATACCGATACGACATCCTATCTTTAAAATCAAAAAGAAAACTAGATGTGTGTCATAACACTTGACGACATTAATAATATATACAGCTGATCCCAACTCCAACCAAACCATCATACTAAATATCACATCAGCTGCTCCCAAATAATACAATCCAAATTCATCAAACTACTCTTGTTGATAAGAGTGTACCTGCAGATTAGCTTACTCGACTCCAATAAATGACTAAATATATTTGATTACATTGCTATATATGAGCAACGACAAGGTTTGTCCTAATCCCAGACAACGAGGTGCCAAATTCAACCAGACACAAGGTGCCACTATTGAACCAGACACATCAACGGTGACATAGTTCATCCCATGCTCCCCGTCAAAGGCATCAAAAAGTTCAATAACAATGCGACGGGCGCGACTCCCTCCACCTGTAGTTAGATGAGATTCAAACTAACCCCATTTTTGGATAAAACCCATTTGGATAAAATCCGTTTTTAATAAATTAAGAGAGAACGCTTGATCAGACGACCCTAGTAGGAAGCGAATAAATCGCAACCCCAACCCCTGATTGGTCAATACTCTAGACGTGCACAAATCAGAGTTTTATTGCTTCATGGCCATAAATTATTTAACGCATTGAATTATAGACCTTCAACATGACTCACAATTCCAACGACAATTTCACATCGAAACTCTTTTTAAACAACTAACTGTTTCTTTTTAATTAATAACTGTTGGACAAAGCCAACTACTGTCAATAAGATTAATACTTCCCATTTAACTCGATTCACCACATCATATCAATGGAACGAGTAAATTAAATAACCTCAATGGGGTAGTTACACTTGACCCCACTTAATTCATCCTTTATATAAACAACCTCAATGAAGCAAGTTTTACTTTGACTTCCACTTAAACATCAACAACCAAACCAACTATTATAGGCAATAGACTAATATAATCCTCATATCAAACCTCATAACAAAAAACCAATTTCCTCAACAGTTCACGGTCTCAACAATTATAGACCAATACACATAGATGACTTGTTCGTGACTCCCTAAACAATTCCAAAGGACATATACATCAAGGATACATAGTACATATAGATCAAGGTTTCGCTAGTGTCGTCGTTGAAAGAAAAAATCCTGCAATTTATTTTCACGTCAATAATCACTCAAGGAGATACTTCCTCACTACAACCAAATAGAAATCAATCCACAAGACCTGGATATTGA
>SNQN01000684.1:5215-28446 GCA_008642245.1 Bassia scoparia
AAATTCAGAAAAATTTCGAAAAATTCTAGAAAAATGTTTAAAAATAAGTTAAAATTTTTAGAAATTAAATTTTTTTTTTGAGGTGCGAAAGACTTGGGAGAGGTCTCCGGTGCAAGGGAATATGCCTTTTTTAGGGCCTGTCAGGGTCCTAGCTTTCTCGATTTGACTTGTGTGTTATGAGGGGTGTCTTATCATTGGCCGTTTTGGGCTAGGGGGACAAATGTATGTATTTACAAAAGTAAATTCATTCGTTGTTCGATTTGTCGCAATCGTTTTAATTGTAATTATTAATGCTAACGATATCCTTTGTGGTGATACGCGATTCAATTGGAAGCAAAACTTTTGATGCGCTAATCTTTGTTTTTCTTTTGTACTAATAGCGATACAAGGTGAGTGGGTTTGTTTATATTTGAGTTTTGATTTCTATATATATTTTTTATCTTTGCGCCTATGACTCTTTCAATTGCTTAATCAAGACCGGAATTTGCTTGAATCACTTTAAATTCAGATTAATTGTGGACGAACGGATTTTAGGCACCATATGATTTTGATTAATTCAAAGTGGTCACAATCGTTAGGATAGGTAGCGATGCATGTGTAATAGAAATTAACTCTTGTAACATTTTTTAGTGCGCTTTTTTAGGAAAAATCAATAGGCTCTTTGAATTCAATGATTATGATTTATGGAACTACAATGAGATTGAGTATAGGCCGATACATGCGGGCGTATTGGGTCAAATATCTTTTCCGTACCTTGTCCTCGAACCCACACTTTGGTTACCAGACCAAACAGTGGGGTCATTAGTTTGGCACCAATGTTTCGGGCGTTCGTGATTAACCTATATAGGCTCGGTGGTGTGATCCCCTCTATCGACAACACACCCCAARGCACTAACGTGCACAATCAATTCAAAATCGACGTAAGACGTAGGTCCCGACATGGGCACACACCTACACTAATCCGTGACCTTTAGTGCCCAACTAGACTTGGAGTCCTTCGTCTTGCATTATGTCTCGGCAAGGCTTAAAACAAGTTCCGCAACTCCTCGAAAGAGTGCGGTGGCAACTTCCCCAACTTGTGTTTTCGAGTATATATACACAACTTCAGGCATACTAACACTATATGCAAAACCAAGAATTCAATTCTAGCAAACTAAATTCATCACAAAAGCCATAACCCTCAAGTAGAGGGATCATATCCTATTCGCCCCGGTGACACCCTGGCGCCGGTACTGTAACATTTAGTTTCGGTTGGAATTTTAATTGAATTTAGTTGCAATTTCAAGTTTTGATTAATTTTCTTTGTCGTGTTTTTTTATAGCGGTGATAGGTGATGGACAAATTTCTGCATTTGATACACAATTACAATTTTTGGAGAGGTATAAAATAGTTGAGGTTATTATATTTAGCGAATAGGTAACTGATCATATTGGATAATTCGTGAATTTGCACGGGGTGAAACCTGTCTCTTATACACATCTAGATGTGTATAAGAGACAGGAGACAAATCTAACAAGATCTCGTATAAATTTTTTTTCTTTTATATCATGAGATTTTTTAAAGTCAAAGTTCAATCTCCTTGCACCTAATATTCCAAACAAAATAAACAAACACAACAAAAAATTGGATTCATCCGACCGTCAAGTGCGGTTTGTAAACCGCGCGAGAGGCGGTCGGTAACAATTTACCGACCGCTTATGATCGGTGATTAGGATTTACCGCTTGTTTGTTGGTCAGTAAACAATTACCGACCGACCACCYACTGCACAAACAGGCGGTCGYCAATAAGATTTGAAGTGATATTGATTTCCAAAAAAATAGGGRATTTAACCAGTTTACTAACAACTAAACRGGTTCTTAAAAATAAGAAAACGAAACGTTGTCAGCTTCACTWACAACCTTTAACCACTACAAGTAGAAATATTCTTGTAGACCTGTAACATGCACTATTATACAGCTAAAAACAACTAAAATTGAAAATTATTAAAACAACTATTATTAAATTGGTTCATCAAAATTACAATAAATCACAAAAAATTATTAAAAACAACTAAAATGAAAATTTGATACATTTAAAAACAAATATATTATAAACAAGAAAACACAAAAAATTATTTAACTTTTACAACTTCAATCTTTATCCAAACCGTAACTTCCACTGAACCAAAATCTACAAAACTTCGCACAAAAATGAATAATCAATCAAAAAATAGCAAACTGAAAATTAAACAGAAAAATAAATAATTAACAAACAAGAAAACAAATACTTCCAGATAAACAAATAAGAAAGAAAATCAGAAAAATAGAGGTAAAAATTAGTGTATAAAATCAAAAATAAAAAGAAGAAAAAGTCATAATATAATTAGGAAAAATTTAAAATAAATATTCATAAATCGTGAACTAATTTTTTAAACAATCAGAATACAAGAAACCCTTAAAATCAAACCAGAAAAATACCCCAAAAATTACAAGAAAAAAATCTAGCAAGAAAAAAGAAAAAAATTCAGATCAAACACATTACATGAGCAGAAGGATGGTATCCCATTGCGGTTTGATGATGATGTTGCACAACAAGAAAATTGTGCTTAGCCGACCGCAAATTACCGACCGCTAACAATCGGGAAGTTTTTACCAATCAATTACCGACCGAATAACGACTGGAGATGAATATATTTTTCCCWCTATAAAGGRCGATGATATAACTATGCCACAATGCAATTGGTCCAATTCTAAAGAATAACCACCTCAAACAATGCCCTAAAATCTCGATTTGCAAAGCCAGTGCTCCTTTTCTTGCCTAAAACACCTTTTAAAATAAATTTTAATTTAAAAATAAATTTAACTTATTTTTAAACATTTTTCTAGAATTTTCAAYAAWTTTTCTTAATGTTTCTAAGCATTTTTTGCAATTTTTCGAAGTTTCCGGTAATTTAAATAATTTTGCGATAATTAATTAAATTATCAAAACAGCTCCAAATATTACGAAATGTTAACACAATAAACTATATTATACAAGTAATTTTTACATAATTTTCTATAATTTTACATTTTGTGGATTAATATGTATGAATTTCTCAAACAAAAACGCAAAACCAAGCAAAGCGGGCCATCCCGGGATATTTCGCCTTGAGACAAGCATCTCGAGGAAGCCAAAAATCCCAAACATCAGTATAAAATCATTGGCAATCATATAAATCACGTATATAATTTATTTGATTTTATTTTATACTATTTTCATAAATAAAAGGCAAGTCGAATCAGCCAAAAAAGGGAAGAAGCCTGGGCGCAATTACACCCTGTTTGAGCGTAATTTCACCCAGTCTCTTGCCTTTTTTGGTCCTTTCCTATAAATATGAACCAAACCCCGGTTCATTTGCAACTTTTCTCCACCTTTTGCACGTTCATGCTCTCTCCCTCTCTTCAAAAAAATCTCAAAGAAACTCTTTCAAATTCAATACACATTCAATACAAATTCAAAACACATTCGATACACATTCAATTCAAGAGATTAATTAAGGCATTCAAGTTAATTGTTCGAGGATTGTTCGACCACGCTTTGTTGGTATAACCTATGAGGCCACAAAACTCAAAGAAACTCTCTCCTTCTTCTCTCCTCTTTAATTATTATTCTTTGCTTTTGTTTATTTCCATCACTTTTAAGCATGTAGTATGGATTAATCGATTATTCGACATTAATTAACATGTAAATCAACTTTTCCTTTTTCTTCATTCAATTCAAATTCAATTACAATATTATTGTCAATAATGACTTTCTTCTTTGATTTTTTCATGTGAATAGCATCTTGAGAGGTGATTCGATTTCAGAAACTAACTCTTGTCTTTTGTTTGTGTTTTGCCTTGGATAGCGATTCGAGGTAAATCATCTTTTTCCTCCTTCATGTATATTCATTGTGTTATTCTTGTATAWATTTTCAGTCACCATTATATTTCTTGCTAAATCAAGGACCAATGAATTGCCTGTCACGCCTAATAAGATAATTATGGACAATAAGTTTAGGATCCTTGAATCTTGACCTAATTCAAAGCGACTACAATTAATAGTCTTTGCATGCATAAACAAACTCGCCTAGTAACAACTCCAGGATTACCGGAACATATGTGTTTGTTTGATATTACAATTGGTGAATTTGGCAATGAGACCGGTAGAGGCCGTTAGAGGCGGGGGGCGTTGTGCATAATTCAGCCCTTACTCTCCCCTATCTTGATTATGGTGCACGACCTAACATGGAGTCATTTGCCTTGCTTTATGCATTATAGGCAAGGCTTAAGCGGGTTCCGTAGCTTCCCGAAAGAAGTGCAATGGCGACTTCCTTTATTCGTTTTCGAGTACACACAGTCCTCGATGCCAGCATACTCACACTATGCAAATTAGCAAGAATTAAATTCTTCTCAATACGGTGTCTCACCGAGACTGTACCTTGCAGGGTAGAGGGATCGGACCAAGTCCGGTCCGGTGACGCCCCACACCCGTATAGTTTTTTGGTGACTTCACTAGGGATTTTTGTGGACGTAACTCGAAAAGTCTTGCGAATTCACCGATGTAATATTGAACATATGGTGCTAGGCATTCTGCGTTATGCGGTACTTAGGTCGTTAGCACTAAGTATCCGATTTCTAGGCATCATGTCTCATATAAGGGTGTTCTACACTTGAGGCAAGATAGGGGGGCCGGGGGGGGGCTCGCTTAAGATTGGCGCTGGTACACTACCTATGTAACCAACTCTTAAGCTTGATGCCAATCCCCACCATGACGGCCAACCGAGTGCCCTACGGAGCCTTAAATGTTTAGACCTCCTTTAATTATCACAGCGGGCTAGATGTCTTAAGAATCATTCTAAGCCTAGTCATGGGACCCCTTTTGGACACCGTTTGACTAACCTTAGCAGACTCTAGGTTGCATCTATTATGCCGATGCGCTTTATGTGTCTACATTTGCATATGCAATTCAATCTCTCCCTTTGAGTCCATGGCCCATGAACCATGTCTACTTCCATTCACATTCGATGTTCACTTCAAAGTCCACAAAAATTCATTTCTAAACTCATGGGCCACATCTATAGTTTCATTCCACAAATTTTCTATGTCCCCATTCCATTCCATATTCAAAGTCTTCGTTCCATTGCACATTCCAAGTCCACAATAAAAGGCTCAATGGTGACTCAACGCTTATTCCATCTAGTGAAGAGTCCAGTCCAACTTAAGTCTAGTTCGAMTCAAGCCCAAACACCTCAAAACAGACCGTGATCTTTGTCCAGTCGAGTCCAAACACAATCCTGAGTCTGAATTCAAGTCTAGTGAGTCCAAGTACGTTAATACAGACCAAGGTACTAGTCCAAAACCCCTTAGTACTTCAAACCAGGTCAAATTCTTGGTTGCGGGAAAAGAGCCAATACCTGGAGCCACATGAGCTTTGATATGCTGGAACTGTGAGCACATAACTGTGTATCAGCTAGCTGCCTTATCCATCTGCTCTTCTTGGTATTGAAAGAAGTTGAGATACATGGACCAGCTCCATTAGTTTACTGCAAGAGTCATTCTCCTGGTTCTTCCAATTCTTTCCAAAACCACCATTTTTGGTCATGTGGTTCCGTTGCCCCAGATCTCACACGTAATACTGATTATGGATTTCTTCTTTGGAGGGGGTTTAACGCTCCCATGGTTCCTCACAATTGAACCTTAACACAGTCGTTACATATCAAGCACACCCTTTTGGATTGAGTATGAACTTATGTGATACTGCTCCAGTATCGTAGATCCCACTTGAGCTAACTTTAATTGTTCTTAAGGCAATTTGGGTGATGATAGATCATGGGCAATGTGATGGGATGAACTAACAGTTCTATGATGTGATCACAGCATCAAGGAAGGAAGATTAATTTATCTTCTCATCATCAGGTAATCAAACATCTTCCATGATGTGTACTGTCCTCCTTGGGCCTTGGTAAGAAGTAAGCTTTGTTGCATATGAGTGCAGAACCCAGCATGACCTGGTTCCTTAAATCAATAAGAGTTAAACACAACAATACTCTTAGGCTCTTCTTTACCAAACGGAATCATCAATCTCATCAGGTGTGACCCTACCAACATAGGCCACCAATCATTGATACTTCAAAGTATCCCTTGGTTACTGAGTCTCCTAATAGCTTGACAAGAAGCTACAGACATACCACACCGTAACACCTCCCACATTGAACCAATTGACATATCAGACAACTATTTCAAATTCACATAAAATTCCTAAACAGAACATGTTTTCGCGCAGAACAGTCAAATAAGGACATCTAGCTTGGTACTTTCATTCAGACTCTTGCAATCGAAAGAGCAGGCTATCAAAGTAACCCACCTCAACTCTCAACCAGATAACACCACTCTACAGCACTTAAGTCAATTAGACTAGTAATTGGTGACTCTAAAGACTTATTACACTTATGTATCCTCGAGGTGGTTTGACTGTTGTGCCTTTTCTCTTGGTCCCCTTTCAGAACAATGATTGTTCCTCCTCTTCCTTCTTTTATCCCTTCTCTGCCTGAATCAAATCTCCCCTCTACTGTGGTGTCCACCGTAGGTTACCCCCTTTTGACAGTATCTCTACATCTTCATCTCGCCAGGCACCGACTTCTCCTAACATCCTGGTTGAATTCTCCCTCGTGTCTCATGCCCTGTTCCCTGCTGAGACTGCGGTTCCTTGAGTTAGAACCACAGTCGCCAGTTGGGTTTGATAGACAACATTCTTTTGAACTGGTTGGGTTATTTTTATGTGAGGTGATTTTTGGTGATTTGGTTTGATTAATGTGGAGTGGATGTTTTAGATGAATCGATAGGTGGTTGGAACATTTCGGGTTTGTCTCGTTGCTGAGATTACGGGTTCCTTTCAGTGCTTCTCTGGTATTGTGAAGAATCACTTGCTTGTCCCCTCTCCCCTTCATCTCCTGTTGCAACTAGTGGATTTCCTCCCATATTTACTTTTTCAAAGGAATTGATCGAAAGATTGATGATGAATAGTAACCGTATCGTATGAACAGTGTTTTTGAATTTGAATTTTTGAATTCTGATAACAGAGCACTTTGAGAGAGGAAAGAGTATTGAGTGATGAGCATTTTGTGAGCTGCACAAAAGGGTTCACAAGATATATATAGAGGATTTAGTAATATCAATGAACAGAGGGTAAAGAAATATGAGTCGATTAGCCAAGAATAACGACACCTATTGTCAAAATTGATTTTGTAATGATCACTTTCCTTAAAATGATCTCAACTCAACTCGAAATTATGGCATGTGTAAGAATGCCTTGATCATAAGCCAAAATAACTGAAAATAGGATAATTTCCTTCCAAAAAGTTAATTCCTAAGTAATTTTCCAAGCATATAAAAATACAATCGAAAAAAACATATTCAGAAGCTGGATCTTATACTATTTCCCTTGCTGGTACGTACAGAACAACTTCATCTTGCTTCTGAGAAATTAAAGTTAATAATTTGGTTTCTTCAACATGGCTTTCAACCTTTTTGAGGATCAAAACCTTTACAAAAACACCTGAAGGGATTTCGACATAGTATAACACATACAATAGCGAAGAGAGACAATTCTACGCCAATCATTGATGGGAAAAGTATAGAAGCCACAATCACCTAAACCCTACTAGACCTATGACACCTTGATGAACCAGTAAACTTAAACTAAACCTAAAAGAACTCTTAATCTACAAGACTCACGACACAGAGGTTTAGTGAAGATATCAACATTTATCTCAACCATTATAGAAAACAACTCACCAAACCTTCTCAACATTATCATCTCAAAAATGGTGTCTAATTTCAATAGTGTTTTGGTTTTGGAGTGTTTGGACTGGATCTTTAGAATGTTTATAGACTTTGTGGTTGTTACAAATGATTGGAACACTGTTAAAGACAAACACCGAAAATCTTTTCAGCTGGTTCTCTTATTCACAACAATTTGAGAAACAGCATGAAGCTTTGCCAGCAATGTATTCTGATTCAGTTGTAGATAAGCCACTGAATTCTGTTTCTTAGAACCCCAGATATTAGACAAGAGCCAAGAAAATGTTTCCCATACACCAGATGTGCTCTTCTATCAACAAGAACCCAGCATAATCTGCATCTGTGTACCAACAAGATCACTTGAAATAACCTTTAGGCCACAAGCACAGATCTGCTATTCCCACAGATACCTAATTATGACCTCCTAATAGCCTTCAAGTGAGATTCCTTTGATTGCTTTGAAACCTAGCACACAAGCCAACAGAAAACACAATATCAGGTTACTAGCTGTTAGAGAAAAAGGATCCAATCGATCCCTCTATATAGTGAGCTTTCAACATCTGTTCCCCCTCAAAATCAGCATCCAGTTTGGTAGATTGTAGGACAGTGTTCATAAGCCTTGTTGTTCTCCAGTGCCAATTTTTCCAGCAACTCTTTCAAGTATTTTGTCTGAGGATCATGAATCCCATCAGCTCTGTTTACTTAATTGCAAGCCAAGAAAGAATCCTAATTCTCCATCATGCTCATTCAAATTCACTCTGGCATAAGATTCAGCAAACTCAGTCACAATAGCACCTGATTAGTAGCACCAATAAATAACATCAACCATAATTGTAACTACAATCAAGTTGTTCCCCCTAGTTCTAATAAACAATGTCTGTCTATTGTTCCCCTTTTGTATAATTCTTCATAAGAAGTTGGACAATCTTTCAGACCAAGCCCTTGGTGCTTGCTTCATCCATACAAAGCTTTATTCCACTTGTAAACATGTGAGGAGACAACTTGTCCTCAAAACCAGGTGGCTGCTCAACGTTATACCTCTTCTTTCAATACATTCAAGAAGCAGTCTTTCACATCCATCTTGAAACAAACTTCATATTCATGTGAGCACCTAAGCAATCAATATTCAATAGCCTCTAATCTAGCTCAAGGTGGCAAAAGTTTCATCATAATCCTATCCTTCTTATTGTTGTAATCCTGCATAACTAAGCCTTGCTTTATTTCCTGACTATGGTACCTAGGTCATATCCAATTTGTTTCTGAAAGACCCTTTGTACCAAATGACTGGCCTTCTTCTTTAGGTCTAGGTTTACAAGATCCAAAAAAAAAACTGTCATTCTTTGGAACTGATTCAACTCATTCTTGTATTGGTAGAACCCAATCTAGATCAGTTAAGCCACTTTGTAGTAGGTAGCTCTCATACCTAGACAGGTATATGAATAGAAAGCAACAAAAAGTTTTGGGTAAAACTTCTTCTTGTTTGAATCCCTTTATTAATTTACTAATAATTTAATCAGTAGGGATGAAAAAGATATATACTTAAAACTCTTTGTAGTAATATCATTTTGTGGGTTTCTGATTTGTGTGGGAACCAGCAGGATCATGAATCTCTTTGTTCTTCTTTAAGAGGATTCCACAATCGTGCTTTTCCCCTTACCTTTCTTACCTCAGGCTCGGGGCCTGTTCATTGTTATCCAGTCTGATCTTTAGTTCCCCTGAACTTCTTTCCAGACTATCATTTTGGGGAACCATCAGGTCTGGTTCCTATCTGTATTCTCATTGTTTTCTTCTTCCTCCCTAGGCTCTCCACCATCATTTTGGACCAGTGGTTGAGCCTAATTAGCTTGCTCTTATCCGGAGAACCAGCAGCAATGGTTCCCAGCAAACTCCATGTGTCCAATAACCTCAAAACAATAGTTATTCTCTTTCCACTTTAGCCTGCGAAGAAAAGTACAACATTAGATTTAGAACCCACAACTCTCTTGGATCCCTTTTCAACAATATTTGCATCTATTTTGGTCTTTTCTTCTCCAAACAACTTCACGAATGGTTTATTTGTTCTTATTGACACTATTCTCATCTACAGGACATTCATGAATTTTATGTTCATTCATACCACACATGGATAACCAAACATGCATTCCTAACATTAACATACTTACCTCTTTGTGAATTCCGTAATCCATAGTGGTTTCCGCTGAGGGACCAGTTAGTCATGGGTTCCTGGCCTGTTATAACACAGACCGACTCTCCCCTGTTACTCGATTGATGTCAACTGCCTTAATTGTTTCCTGTGTTCAGTAGTTTACTCACAGTCTATGACTCTCATGTAGTTCTTCTCTCTGTCTTCAAAAGATTCTCAGTTAACAACTCATTCTTTGCTTTATAAGAAACAATATCACTTTTAAAGATTCAAGTTGCAAATTGAGATTCAAATTCATATTATCCATAGACATGTTCAAGTAACCACTGGATTGTTTGCCTTTTTTTCAATTGATAGACTCAGCATGTAGATCACATATCTACACATTCACTATTCATCTATATCAAATCAATGATTGCTTCACTATCGCTCCGGGGGAAACAGTATATTGTGCAGCTTTGAGTTAAGCATTCTCTTTTTGTAAATATTCTTCTAATTTTCTCTAGCATTATTCTCAAAAGCTTTCAAAAGGAAGTTCGCTACAAAAGGTTGCTTTCCTCTAGCTGCGTGAAAAACAGAGACTCACTTCGAGGTTATAAGTTCTCTGGGGAGCTAGGAGACCAGATTGCTCACCATCAACTGGAGTATTTTTGGTTAGAAGATCTAGTCTTTTTCAAGTTCCATCTTGCATTGTCCAATTTCAACCTCAAGCCCTGACACTTAGATTTTTTAATTCATAGCAAATTTCTTCAAGGTGATCACAATTGCAAAGAACGTTACATTCAGTACGTTTTCTCTTAATTCTACTTTTGCCAGTTAGTATGTTCCCCAGTTTATAGCATTCTCCAATAAAGAGTCTTACACGCAAGCATATTGTCTCTATCATACTCATGCATATCCTTCTAACATTGTTTCCTAAGTTTAGCCTTAATTGTTTCATCGCAACCACTCCTTCTTGGCCATCAAACACTTTCGAATGTTGCTGGTTCCCCCTCTGGTATCGGATCAGTTGTATGTTTCCCTTGATGTAGTTTGGCAAGGAGTCATGTAACACTAGGGTTAAATTTAGGTTGTCTTCATCCTCATTCAGATCTTTAAGTCAGAATCACACCCACATTATGCTATCATAACATTCTTTGAAGGCTTCCTTTTCTCCAAACTTGGACTGCTTTGTCCTATCCCTTAGGAAGTCCTCTGATTAGTGTCCCTCTCTCTCCACAATTGAACACCCCTACAAAAAGATGAGTTAGTTTTTTCAAATTCTTACCTTTGAAGTTCTTCCTATGATCTCGGATGTTTCCTCTCAATCCTTTTGGCATCATGTTAATCTCATCTTCATCCTCTTCTAATTGTTCCCTAAGGGCTCATGCCTCTGGCTGGTTCCTTCTCAGAACTTGAGTCATCAGTAATTATGAGTCTAAGGGAACATCAGCTTGTCTAGAGACAAAAGTAAGACAAGTCTGGCTTCATAGATAGCAGTGATCTTGGCTGTCCAAGCATCAGTTAAACTGCGTATATATTTCTCACAAGATCCTCATCAGAAAACTTTTTGCCAAGGGAGTCTAAGATATTGATTATTGTCATGGAATCTAGCGAAAACAATCTTGACTTTTCAACCTTGTTCATTGCAATAATTCATATTTCGAACATAAAGCAAATCAATTTTAATCTTTTACCCTGTTGCGTTCCTCTAGCAAGTTTCAAGAGTATCTAAATCTCTTTTGCACTACTCATCCAAGATTACGATTGTACTTTGTCTCACCTATGGCTTGTTGCAATATTACGACATTGCTTTTTGCATTCTTCTAAAGCAACTTGTAATCAGTAGTTACCCAACTCACGTAATCTTTCTTTGGAATCTTGTTTCCCTTCTGCAGTACAGTCTCACGATTGTGTTAGATTCATTTTTTACTATAAAGCCAACAACTCATAAAACAATTCCATGATCACATTTCTTGATCATGTCTTCCACCACGCATGTTGCTCCATTGAACTTAGTGTCTTGCTATCATAAACCAACGACAACTTAGCTCTTGATACTCAAACTTGACTTCTTCTAGATGTTACTTCTTGCAAGAAACCTTGGCTTTGGATACCAATTAAAGGTTTTATAATCTTCAAGAGGGGAGGTAGAATTGGACATATCCTGTATTCAACTAGGTTATTTTTCTTTCTTTCGGATAAGTTATGAGGACCAGTTGGATGGTTCTGGTACAGCAGGCGGCATGTAAAAAAAATAACAATGACACACAAAGTTTAATGAGGTTCATCCAACTATGGGCTACGTCCTCCTACCCTATGTTCTTTTATTATCTACTACGAAAACATAAGGACACACACACCCTGCTGTTTCCTTTACTCCGGGAACCAAACACACCCACACTCAACTCTGAATGGCTCTCGCTTACACCGTAATGTCAACTAATGTTTGAACTCAAAGCACTCTCCTGGCTACAACCCCTCTGTTAGATTGGCCTTAACAATGAGTTTTTTCCTCTTTCAAATTGACCTTCAAAAATCTAATAGAGAATATGTTTTGCCTCGACTAAACTGCCATCTTGATATATGACTCAAAGTAGGGTTTTTATGCTTTTGTGTATCTCTCGGAATACTTTCTTTCAATCCGTGGAGAGCGATGTGGAATAGGATATAGATGAGTATATATAAGCATGTTGACTTAACCCTAGTTGTCCTTAAATCCATCCTATTGGCGAGTAAGGCAGAATGAGATTAAGGAAGGTATCTATCTGTTTGATTTGAATCATGAAGATATAATCAAACAAGATAATATCTAGTTGAAGGTAAACAAAATATTTCTCATCTAAATTTCCAACTGCAAACATATTTTTCAAAATAATCTTTACAAAATATTTTAGAAAAATTCTTTTTTTAAACCGCAGCCATATTCACTCAGGGACACAGTGGTTCCCCAGCCTGGTTCCCTAAATGAGTATGTATGAATTCTATCTCCAATCTTGTACCAAAATTCACACCTAGTCTAAAACATAATAAGCATTTAACCAAAGCATATAAGTCATATTACGAGCAGATTACATGAATTTCCTAATTAAACATTCTTGTGGAAGCCATTTCTCTTTTTCTTCATGTAATTCTTCAATGACCTTGAATCTTCCTTTGAATACTTCCAATTATGGGCACAACCTCTTTCTTGTCGAATGACTTCGAAAGCTTCACACATCAAGTCTGGAATCAACTAATTAATGCACATGTAATGGTTAAGTGCAATAAAAGGTATTATGATTGTTTTTCAGATAACAGTCAAGAGAACAACTTCCTACTGGTTCCGCACCAGTATATAACTGTGTTTATTCAGCTGTTCCCTGTATAAGACAATTAGTTTCAACATACAGCAACTATGATAGTTTTAACTTGTATGGAGAACAATATCTGGTATCAGTCTGGTTCCGCAAACCACTATTTCACAATTAAGTGTCCTATTTCCTGTATTAGTTTGTCATCACTCAAACCTAAGGGACTCAACATAAACGCTTAAGATTCTAGGTACAACACTTCGCATTAGACACCTAAGAATGATCACCTGTTGCTATATTGAGGACTGTACAGTGACTCATGACTTGTTGTTATGTATAGTGGCACCAGCGGCCAATCTAAGTGAAAGCCCCCCCCCCGGTCTTGTCTCAAGCTGCAGAAAACACCTTATATGAGACGTGATGCCTAAGTAAAACGGAAACTCAAACCCAACGACCTAAATTCCGTTGTTAAATGGGTAGGATGGGCGTAAAACACAATACGTCTTAGGGCGCTGAAAATTCGATAAAAATTTGGAGTATTGCCCACACATCGACTAAAAGAATAGCTAGATGAATTCCCAGTAAAGTTATGCAGAAAATTTTAACGGCGGTTGGGCGTCAACGAGGCCAGATGGGTCTGGTCCCTTTGCTCTAGGGTACAATTAAGGCGCGGCTCGGTTTGTTTGCATAGAATTGAATTCTTACTTTTAGCGTATTGGTGAATATGCTGGATTGTGTGTTTATAACTCAACAATGAGTAAAGAAGTCAGCCACCGCACTCTTTTGGAGTTGGCGGACTCGTTTTAAGCTTGCCTATAATTACAGTAAAGCAAAGTCGAAGAATCTCCATGTTTGGAGTGCAAACCAAGGTTTGAATTAGGGGGACAAGGGTAGGGTGAAGTGGTGGTACACACCCCCCCCCCCACCGCCCCCCGCATCTAAGCGGCTCTACTCAGTATTGCGAGTTATTGTCCAAAAGAACAACAACAAATAGTTTTTCCTTTTAAACCCTAACATGCAAATTACTAGGGGTTGTTTATCAGAATCCTATGCACTAGTAGTTTAGTTTGTATGTGGCATGTGTTGTTTAATTCCATATTCCAGGGAGTCTAATGCCGGTTGTCCATAGTTATCTTGTTGTGGACAACGCATTGGGAAGCACTCGACGGAGGAATTTAAGTGTATGCCTTAAAGGTTGCTTTAAATTTGAATTCTCGGATTGTTGTTAATCAATATTACATGGCAATTACAAACGAAGTCGAATTTCTAAACATAGCATGCAATAAGGGGGTTTAGAATTGTGACGTTAGCCTCAAAACCTACCTCGCAACACGATGGTCAAAGACCAAGGGACTAAGTTGGACCCTTAGAAAACCTTGTCGAACCTTTAATACCCTTGAAAACCTCCTAGATTATTGCATAAGAGTGCTTGAATAGATTTTGATGTGTTGATTGTGTTTGATGTGTTTTGGTAGAGAGAGAGAGAAGGAAAGAGAGAGAGAGTCGGACCAAGTGAGGGAGAGAAGCAAGACTCCGAGAATTCGTGCAAAATGAATTAGGGGACTCCCTATTTATAGGCCAAGGGTCGAAATCAGCCAGATAGGCAATGGGCGTAATTAGCCTAAAACTAGGCGTAATCGCGACCAGTATTGCCCTAGATTCGGCCAGTTTTCTTGCCTCGAAATAGTGTGATTGCGATGAAAATAATATGTAATATATCGTGACGTGTTTTATACGATTACGGTGTGATATTTATTGCAATTGCTGGGAAATTATGCGATATTCGGATTCCTTTACCTCGAATAGCGAGTTTGTATGAATAAATATCGTAATATAATCGTATAAATATATATGTGATTTTATACGATTCACGAACGATATATAATGCGATTCGAGGCTGATATATTGTCACGATGCTGTAGGATATTTGGCTTCCTCGGGAAGCTTGTTTTTGAGGCAAAATATCCCGGATGGCCCGCTTTGCTCGGTTTTTGAGTTTTGCTTAAGAAATTTGTAAAATATTAACTATAAATCGAAATTTATGGAAAATATTTAAAAATTCCTTTTGAAAATAGATGGTGCTGTTTTTTAAAATCATAAATTTTGGAATTGTTTTTTCATAATTTAATTAATTATAGCAAAACTAATTAAATTACTTAAAAATTCGAAATTGCCCAAAAATGCTTAGACAAATTCAGAAAAATTTCGAAAATTTCTAGAAAAATTGTTTAAAAATAAGTTATTAAATTTTTAGAAATTAAATTTTTTTTTTTGAGAGTGCGAAAGACTTGGAGAGGTCTCCGGTGCAATGGGAATATGCCTTTTTAGGGCCTGTCAGGTCCATAGCTTTCCTCGATTTGGACTTGTGTGTATGAGGGGTGTCTTTATATTGGCCGTTTTGGAGAATAGGGGGACCAAAGATGATTATTTACAAAATAAATTCATTCGTTTTTTGATTTGTCGCAATCGTTTTTAATTGTAATTATTAATTGCTAACGATATCCTTTTGTAGTGATAACCGTTCAATGGACACAAATTTTGATGCACTAATCTTTGTTTTTCTTTTGTACTAATAGTGATTACAAGGTGAGTGGGTTTATTTATATTTGAGTTTTGATTCTATATATATTTTTTATACTTTGCGCCTAGACTCTTTCAATTGCTTAATCTAGACGGATTTAGCTGAATCACTAAATTTCAGATTAATGTGGCACGAACGGATTTTAGGCCACCATATTGATTTGATTAATTCAAAGTGGTCACAATCGTTAGGATAGGTAGCGATGCTATGTGTAATAAATTACTTCTTGTAATATTTTTTAGTACGCTTTTTGAGGAAAAATCAATAGGCTCTTGAATTCAATGGATTATGATTATGGAACTACAAATGATTGAGTATAGGCCGATACGATGGGGCGTATTGGTCAAATATCTTTTTCCGTACCTTGTCCTCGACCCACACTTTGGTTACCACGACCAAACAGTGGGGGTGATTAGTTTGGCACCGAATGTTCGGGCGTTCGTGATTAACCTATATAGGCTCTGGTGTGTATCCCCCTCTATCTGAAACACACCCCAACGCACTAACGTGCACAATAATTCCAAAACGACGTAAGACGTAGGTCCCGACATGGGCCACACACCAACTAATCCGTGACCTTTAGTGCCCAATAGACTTGGAGTCCTTCGTCTTGCCATTATGTCTCGGCAAGGCTTAAAACAAGTTCCGCAACTCCTTCGAAAGAGTGGCTGGTGGCAACTTCCCAATGTGTTTTCGAGTATATATACACAACTTCAAGAGCATACTAACACTATATGCAAAACCAAGAATTCAATTCTAGCAAAACTAAATTCATCACAAAAAGCCATAACCCTCAAGTAGAGGGATATATCCTATTCGCCCCGGTGACAACCGTGGCGCCGGTACTGCTACACATTTAGTTTCGGTTGGAATTTTTATTGAATTTAGTTGCAATTTCAATTTTGATTAATTTTCTTTGTCGTGTTTTTTTATAGCGGTGAATAGGTGAATGGACCAAAATTTCTGCATTTGATACACAATTACAATTTTTTGGAGAAGGTATATAAAATAGTTGGGTATTAATTTTAGCGAATAGGTAACTGATCATATTTGGATAATTCGTGAATTTGCACGGAGGTGAAACTAGTTATCTATACTAGTATATAGAGTTGAATTTGTCATGTTTCTACTCCTAATATATCAATTAAAGCTAACTTCTTTCACCAGAACATGACATGTGTCACTCTACATGCTCGACATATATAGAAGGGTAAAATTTATTTTTTCCCTTATGTTTGTCTATTTTTACATACTTCCACAACTATAGCTGTTTCTCTTATTTTCATTTACTCCAGTGTTTTTTTCTACTTATGTATTTCGTCCTTTCATATGTTCCTGCGATTGTTAAGTTTATCTTATCTTTTCATTACTCGTTTCGTTCTTTCATTTCATCATTTTTCATTTTCCATGTAAACACCTTGAATATTCTCCTCTGTCTTAAAAAAAAAAAATTAGGCTTCTTATTTGCAAGTTTTGTCTAAAACTTTCACTACACTTTATACAAACTTACGAAATAATTTTATTAAAAAAACTACGCATTGAGACAAATTAAAAATCTCTATAAATTTTTTTTTTATACTCATGAGATTTTTTAAAGTCAAAGTATCAATCTCCTTGCAACCTAATATTCCAAACAAAATAAACAAAACACATACAAAAAAATTGATTCATCCGACCGTCAAGTTGCGTTTTGTAACGCGCGAGAGGCGGTCGGTACAATTTGACCGACCGCTTATGATCGTGATTAGGATTTACAGCTGTTGATTGTTCAGTAAACAACGACCGACCACCGACTGCCACAAACAGCGGTCCGAATAAGATTTGAGTGATTTGATTTCCAAAAAATAGGGCATTTAACCAGTTTACTAACAACTAAACATGGTTCTTAAAAATTAAGAAAACGAAACGTTGTCAGCTTCACTTACAACCTTTAACCACTACAAGTAGAAATATTCTTGAGCTGTAACTGCACTATTATACGCTAAAAACAACTAAAAATTGAAATTATTAAACACTATTATTAAATGGTATCAAATCAAAATTACAATAAATCACAAAAAATTATTAAAAACAACTAAATGAAATTTGATAACAATTTAAAAACAATATTTATAAACAGAAGAACACAAAAATATTTAACTTTTACAACTTCAATCTAATCCAAACGTAACTTCCCCTGAACCAAAATCTACAAAACTTCCAACAAAAATGAATATCCAATCAAAAAAATGCAAAACTGAAAAATTAAACAGAAAAAATAAATAATTAACAAACAAGAAAACAAATACTATCCAGATAAACCCAATAAGAAGAAAATCAGAAAATAGAGTAAAAATTAGTGTATAAATCAAAAATTAAAAAGAAGAAAAAGTCATAATATACATTAGGAAAATTTGAAAATAAAATATCAGAAATCGTGAACTAATTTTTTAAAAAATCAGGAATACAAGAAACCCTTAAAATCAAACCAGAAAATCCTCCAAAATACAAAAAAAGAATCTGAAAGATAAGAGAAAAAATTCAGATCAAACACCATTAGCATGAGCAGAGAGGATTGGTATCCCATTGCGGTTTGTATGATGATGTTGCACAACAGAAAAATTTGTGCTTAGGTCCGACCGGCAAATTACCGACACGCTAACAATCGAGAGTTTTACCAATCAATTACGACCAGAATAACGACCTGGAATGAATATATTTTTCCACTATAAAGCCAGATGATATAACTATGCACAATGCAATTGTCCAATTCAAGAATAACCACCTAAACAATGCCTAAATCTCGATTTTGCAAAGCATGCTCCTTTTCTGCCTAAACACCTTTTAAAATAATTTTAATTTAAAAATATTATAACTTATTTTTAAACATTTTTTCTAGAATTTCAAGAATTTTCTAATGTTTCTAAGCATTTTGCAATTTTTTCGAGTTTCCGGTAATTTAAATAATTTTTGCGATAATTAAATTAAATTACAAAACAGCTCAAATATTACGAACATGTTAACACAATAAACTGATATTATACAGTAATTTTACGTAATTTTCTAAATTTTCGTTATTGGGATTATAGTATGAATTTCTCAAACAAAAACGCAAAACCAAGACATAAGCGGGCCATCTCGGGATTATTTCGCCTCAGAGACAAGCATCTCGAGGAAGCCAAAAATCGCCAATATCAGTATAAAATTTGGCCAATCTATAATCACGTAAATATAATTTATTTTTATTTTTATTTTAACTATTTTCATAAATAAAAGGCAAGTCGAATCAGCCAACAAGGAAGAAGCCTGGGCGCAATTACACCCAGTTTGACGTAATTTCAACCCAGTCTCTTGCCTTTTTTGGTCCTTTCCTATAAATATACCAACCCCGGTTCATTTTGCAACTTTTCTCCACTTTTGCACGTTCATTAGCTCTCTCCCTCTCTCAAAAAAAATCTCAAAAGAAACTCTTTCAAATTCAATTACACATCAATACAATTTCAAAAACACATTCGATTTACACATTCAATTCAAGAGATTAATTAAGGCATTCAAGTTAAGTTGTTCGAGGATTGTCGGACCGACACGCTTGTTGGTAAAACCTATGAGCCAAAAACTCAAAGAAAACTCTCTCCTTCTTCTCTCCTCTTTAATTATTTCTTTGCTTTTTTTTATTTCCTCACTTTTAAAGCATGTAGTATGATTAAATCGGATTATTCGACATTTAATTAACATGAAATCAACTGTTTCTTTTTCTCATTCATTCAATCAATTACAATATATTGTCTAAATATGACTTTCTTCTTGTGAATTTATCATGTGAATAGCATCTTGAGAGGTGATTCGATTTCAGAAACTAACTCTTGTCTTTGTTTTGTTATGCCTTGGATAGCGGCATTCGCAGTTAAATCATCTTTTTCCTCCTTATGATATTCACATGTGTTTATTCTTGATATAATTTTCAGTCACCATTATATTTTCTGCTAAATCAGAGCACCAATGATTGCCTGTACGCCTAATAAGGATAATTATGGACAAAAGTGTGATCCGTTGAATCTGACCCTAATTCCAAAGCGACTAAATTAATAGTCTTTGCATGCATTAACAACTCGCCTAGTAACAACTCCAGGATTAACCGGACATATGTGTTGTTTGGATATTACAATTGGTGAATTTGCAATGAGATCCGAGTTAGAGGCCGTTAGAGGCGGGGGGCGTTGTGCATATTCGCCCTTAACTCATCCCCTATCTTGATTATGGTGCACGACCTAACATGAGTCATTGCCTTGCTTTATGCAATTTAGCAAGGCTTAAGCGGAGTTCGTTAGCTCTCCGAAAAGAAGTTGCAATTGGCGACTTCCTTTATTCGTTTTCGAGTATACACGTCCTCGATGCAGCATACTCAACACTAGCAAATTAGCAAGAATTCAATTCTTCTCAATCGGTTCTCACCGAGACTGTACCCTTACAGGGGTAGAGGGATCGGACCCAAGCCGGTCCGGTGACGCCCACACCCGTATAGTTTTTTGGTGACTCTCCTTAGAGATTTTGTCGGACGTAAACTTCGAAAAGTCTTTGCGAATTCAGCGATGTAATATTTGGGAAAACATTTGTTTTGCTAAAGGCCCAATTCTTGGCGTTATGGCACGGAATACTTAGGTCGTTAGCACTTAGTATCCGATTTCTAGGCATCATGTTCATATTAGGAGTGTTCTTACACTTGAGGACAGATAGGGGGGGGGGGGGGGCTCGCTTAAGATTTGGCGCTGGTACAACTATGTAACCAACTCTTTAAGCTTGACTGCACAATCCCCACCATGACGGCCACCGAGTGCCCTACGGAGCCTTAATTTGCCTCCTTTAATTATCACATCGGTAGATGTCTTAAGAATCATTCTAAGCCTATCATGGGACCCCTTTAGACACCGTTTGACTAACGCTAGCGACTCTAGGTTGCACTATTATGCCGATGTGCTTTATGTGTCTACATTTAAGCATATGCAATTTCATCTTCCCTTTTGAGTCATGGCCCATGAACCATGTCTACTTCCATTCACATTCCGATGTCCAACAAAAATTCATTTCTAAACTCATGGCCACATCTATAGTTTCCATTCCACAAATTCTCTATGTCCCATTCCATTCCATATTCAAAGTCTTTCGTTCCATTGCACATTCCAAGTCCACAATAAAAAGGCCAAATGGTGACTCCAACGCTTATTCCATCTAGTGGAAGGAGTCAGTCAACTTAAAGTCTAGTTCGATTCAAGCCCAAACACCTCAACAGAACGTGATCTTTGTCCAGCGAGTTTCCAAACACAATCCTAGAGTCTGAATTCAAGTCTAGTGAGTCCAAGTACGTTAATACAGACCAAAGCGTACTAGTCCAAAACCCTTAGTACTTCAAACCGGTCGAATACTAGTAATTTCAAGTCCAAACTCACAAGTTCAAATTGGAATCTAGGTTTAAGCACCTCAACCGTAGGTAGAGGTTCAAGTTTGGTCAAGTTTCAAAACTAATGTCAAGCCCGATTCTAAAGCCTAAATCGGTCTTTAAAGTCGAGTTTCAAGTCTTAGGCTCGATCTTATCTCGTTCAATGTGCTAATCGAAGTGGAGCTTTCCTTATCACAATGCAACATAGGTCAAGAAAATACATTTGGGACATTAACTGAAGGCTTGAGGTTGGTTAAGAGAACCATCGTTGTCCAAGACAAGTTAGAAGGGTTTGAGTTCAGTACGGCAAGAGTCAAAGGCACCATTGTTGATGTTCTAAGCCAAGTGCAAAGGATGAAAATGGGATGGAGCGACATGAGAAAATAGCCTGACTTGTAGAAGAAAGTCGACAAGAAGTCAAGTGAAGATGAGGGAAGAGGACTCCAACATTCCTGAATGAGCACACCACCAAAACTTGAGACTTATAAGAGGGCTTCAGGACGTTAGAAGCAAAGACTCAATGCAGCAATAGGGTTTCCGAATCCCCCATGAAGATGCTTTGAATTCAATGGTCAAACTCCTAAGAGGTCTGCTCAATGACCTACCCAAATTCCAAAGAGACAGGAAGATCCCGAAGACACCGTCCGATCAATTCACCATTGCTATGTCCTCAAAGGCATAAGCCAAGGAACGGTTTGCCCTGTCTTTCCACTCACCTTGGACACTTACCCCTCTAAAGTGGTTCAAGACTCCTTAATAGGAACAAAGTCTAGGATTGGGAGTGAAGCAAAGAGGAATTTCCTCGAACAATTTGCTACAATGCCAACTTCCTTAATAGGTCTAAGAGCATCCCACCAATGACAAAAAAATCATTATCTCTCTCTCTCTCTCTCTCTCTCTCTCTCTAACACTTCCACTCATCTTTTTTCATTGCAGAAATTTCAATCACGCAACCTAAAATGACCCAAAAAAACTCATCTTTCCCTCTCCCTCCTACTTTTTAACTTTACCCCACACACTTTCTCTCACATCCAACTCCTCTTTGTTTATTTAATATTGTTGTCTAATTACAATTGGCACAAATCCGGCACTACTTAATTGAGATTAGTTTGTTTAAGACTAATTACGTATTAGCACTAATCCGTATTAAATTGAATTTCAGATTATTATTTAAATGGATTAATTAATTATTTCGTTTAATTTATATATTCCGGGTTACGTAATTAAATTCGAATTATTTATTTAAAACGGATAATTAACATTGCGTTATAATTTATTTTTTCGGGTTTAAATTTAAATTTCGGATTAATTTAAATTTTGGCAATTTTAAGTTAAATTATTATAATGCCAATTCTTAACTTTCAAAATAAGTTAATTAAAAAAATATTCAATTTAAATTGCAACAAATTAATTAATCCAATTATTTATATCATTGAATTTATCTGAAAACATTGAAATTCAAATTAATAGCCTCAAATAGGAAAAAACCCTTTCAAAGTAAAAGGTAAAACCTATAGGCAAAATGATAGTTTTAATTAAATTTAACATCCACATATGTAGATCATATTGTATTACCTTCTTCTGTTGAGTCACGCAATGTGTTCAACCAAATCATCTTTCAATCGATATGGTTTGCCTATCACTCAACTATCTCTTCGATGCTAGATTAATTATTCATGTGAACGGACGTTCCACTTGCTAAATAAAACTTTCATCATCCTCGTCTACTGGAATCGCTTGGACCTCCATTTGTTCCTTTGCCTTCTGCTTGGACGTGTTAAGGTTGATCTTCTACAAAATTCTATCGGGATCGTTCGTAACCCTGATACGTGTCCCTTTCGTCCTTCACAATCATATTTTGCATGATGTGATGCAACCATCATTATATTACGAAGACAGTTCCTCATACCCACGGCTAGAAGATGGTCTTTGAATGCTGCAAACCTAGCTCTGAGGATCCCAGAAGGCACGTTCACATCCTTCCTTATACCGCCATGACGTCGGCGAACAATCGATGCTTTT
>SNQN01000684.1:35517-59348 GCA_008642245.1 Bassia scoparia
TTTTAATAAAATTACAATTGTTGCGTTCATAGTTAAAAATGCAGCAAATATTGTGTTATTTGCTGCTGTTAGACTATAGATGCATAAAATAGAAGTTATTTGCTGCGTTTTACCAATAAAATGCTGCAAATGACAACCTTATTGCTACATTTATTGATACAACCGCAACAAATAAGGTTGTTATTTGCTGCAAAATAAAAAAATGCAGCAAATGTTAATTTTCACTTTTGCTGCTCCGGCATTTGCTGCGGTTGCAAAAATGCAGCAAATAAGCGTTTACAAACGCAACAAATTTGATTTTTTCACTAGTACTAGGACCACTTGTGCTAGCAAAGAAGCTTTCAAATCTACATACTCTTTGAACAACTCTTCCACAACATCAATCATATAGTTATGAGCCAAAATTAAGTCAGAATGTTCTAAAGTAAAGCTTTTCTTTTATAGCAGCTCGAAATTTACTTCAATTTCATCCTCCTTAAGTTTACTAAAACCTCTGTCATTATTTTGATAAAATTCTCATTTGTAAAATCTAACTGAGAGTCTTAGCAACTCCAGTTCTATGTTCTTCTTATCTAAACTTATTTCAAGCTCTGAAATTTTTTCTTTCAGTTCTGTAAAAATAAGTTCAAGTCAGCAGAACGACATTCACTCAAGTCTAAATTTCGTGTTGCTTCTCTTAATTCTTCTTGTTAACCTTATAGGCAGTATTTCCTTTAATATGTTGTTCTATAGCAGAAATCAATGAATCCTAAAAACTCATCTCTATCACAAATCTTCATTTGTTCTGCATATCAAGATAGTTACTTGTTCTTCATCTGAAGAGCTGCTCCTGCCATGAGACACATGTGTCCTTCTTTTTCGGAACTGGTCTGCCTTAGTCATTTGAAATTTAATTTGAAAAATCCCAATTCGATATCTATTCAACCATAATTCGCAACCAAGCAAAGCCCTAATTCATGCTCACGAGCAAGCCCTGATTCGTGAGCAATTAGTTCGCCAATMCACTTGCAATCAGATCAAAGAGGAAGAAGAAGATTAAACTAAAAAAGCAAAGATGAGTCGAGGAGRAGTAGCTGGCAGCAAGGGGAAGACGAAAGGAACCTGTTAACTCGTGACTCTCATTTCTTTAAAAGGTTCAATATTGGTTAACTTACTGAATATAAAAATGAAATTGTTCAATTGTTTTTTTTGTTGTTGTTGAATTGAGTTTGATTCATGTTTTGCTGCAATGGTTAGATATATGGTTGTTTTTCTTGGTGTTGATTGTAGTTGTTTTATACTGTATGTCTAATTTTTGGGTAGTATTTGCTGATTTTAATTGAAATTTGTGTTTTTTAGCCTAATTGCATGTTAATAAAGTGGCAAAACAACGCAGGTCGATCTAATGTTGTTTGCGGCGTTGCTAGCCTATTACGGCGCTGAATCTAGGCCTGGAGGTTGATGGTCGTGTTCCTGATATATCGGATGGTTCAGAGACGCATCTTGGAGCTGGGTTTCGAGTTTGAATCGGGTGCAGAAGGTGAGCCACGTATTTTGAGTCTTGGGAAGAATGGTGATGGCTCCTAGTGATGATGATGGTGATTGGAGCTCTCGAAAGGTACTGTTATTTCCTTCGTATTGTCTATTTCTCTGACATGTTTTTATTGTTGAAATTAGTGACATATTGTATTCTCAGCTAAACACACTGAATTTTTTTTTTTTTTTTGTTTGGATTGAGTTGATTAGAGGTTAGGAGTAGTTGAACAAGAGCTAGAGTGTAAGTTATGTATCAAACCTTTTTCTTTACTTTGAAGTTTTTTGGATTTATAATGCTCATTTGGCGATTTCATGTTCGGGTCAAATCTTTCTCAACTAATGGGTTAGTTCTGAAACTTAATTGAGTTAGCTATTTATTGATGTTGATTTGCAATTAAAATGAAAATTGTGATAGGTATTGTATTATAGTATGAAACTTAATCTGATCATCACTCTGTTTGGTTGGTTACTCTTGATAACGAAAGGCTACTTTAAAATGAAAATTGTGATAGGTATTGTATTATGGTATGAAACATAATCTGATCATCACTCTATTTGGTTGGTTACTCTTGATAACGAAAGGCTACTTTAAAATGAAAATTGTAAAATGCAAGTGTGCGTTTTTATGGATTCTTATGCCTATAATTGATTTGCAAAGTTTTTCTAGTGACGCCATAGGGGTAGAAGTTTCATCCTTAATCAAGACTATAATCATTAACCAAATTGAATCAGAGTATAGATACTAATTTTCAATTTCATAAGAGTGGTAATTTTTGGTATGCAACTGTTTGGTTAATATTACTTAATATTTTTGTTAAGATTCTCAGATATTTTAATAATTTTTTTTTATATTTTTTGCATTAATCAATATATCTAGAAAGACATCAGATAGAAATCGGATAGGAGCTTTTTCATTTCAATAAATATGTCTAACAGATATATAGGAATTTAGTATTTGTGGCATTAGATAATTATGGTGTATGAATCTACCCTGAAATCAGTCATATGAATATCTAAAAAGTTAGAAAAAGTGGTGTATTCGTAAAACGATAAGTTGGTGATTGGGAATAGCGTATGTTCGTCTTATTTTATATTGACATCAATCTTAGTGAACACTCGGTTCTCATACTTTGTAATCATAATTAGTTGTGTAATATAAACTATAAATTAATGAAAAAGAAGCTATCATTAAATTTATAATTAGGAATGAATATAGATAATTAAACAAAAGAATCACTTATGTGACTAAAATCTCTATCCAGGCTAATACATGAACACGAAACCACGTCATCTAATTAAGTATGTTTTAAGGGGCTGTTATGAGGTACATTACTTAAGATATAATAATATAATGAAATTATAAGAGAATAGAGCAGGAAACAATTTGAAAGGTAAAGATATGCATTGTCTTAGTCATAATTAAAGTAAAAAATAACAAACTGTAAAATAAACCAAAAACAAATATCAAAAAAAAATGGAAATCTCATACCAAACAATAACAAACAAAACCTTAGAGACAGCAATAAGATACGACGGATGAACAAAAAACAAAAAAAAAAAAAAAGTGCTAAAACCTTACACAATAAATAAAATTGTCGTCTGCATTGTCGCAAAAAAAAAAAAACACCGAAACCAAACCACTTACACCAAGCCAACTCAAACAGATAAACTATAGCTCCCGAGCATCTACTCATTGCTACATATACAGGTAAGCCTACCACTCGAAAGGACTGTGGAGATGTGCTCGCGAATGCTAAATAAGCTTGATTATATCTTAAGAAAACAACTAAAAAAAAAAAAAAAAACAAAACATCGTATAAAAAAAAAAAAAATCAAAATAAAAATAAAAAACAACCACCATAGACAAAATCATTTGTATTCTGCACAACACCTCTTATCAGTTTTGGATACAAACAGATAATAAACCAAAACCATAAACAGAACCACTAAAACAAAACGAACAAATGCGAAACTGATTATAGAAACTCTAAAATGTGTACAATTTAGTTGCTTGGCTATTAGTTTTATCCACCCAAGTATCCCTACTTACTTTCCTTTCGAAACTTATTTTTCTTTGATTGGATTGACCATTTAGCATAAAATAACCAAATAAAAATATATGAAAGTTGTAAAGGCTCTACATGTGTAATCATAATACTATTATTAATCATATTATATATTTGTAATTGTTGTATACCTGGATTCATTAGTATAGAAATACATCTACTACATTTGATTTTTTTTTACAGAATTACTGACACAAATCACGCAAATATATTGCGGTCGCAACCTTTTAGCTTTAGATGATGCGACCCACACATATCCAACAAAAGATAATCAATGGAAAAATAAAGAAATAAGCTTTTTTAGTTAAACAAAGAAAACAAATTTGAGGCCAACAGTAAAAATTTATGACGTAGCACATCAAAATATAAGGAGGTCGAACAGAAATAGGTATACAACCAATTTGCAGAATCACCTATACATCAGTACTATATAAAAGTGCGAAGCAAATTAGCAACATTCACTACACATATTGCGTGCACCTATTTGTGCTGAAGCAACATATAGATTTTAACACTCACATTTAGAAACGTCGAGAGCTTTATGAGGTCGCTAAACCTATACTAAAGCTGCGGACCAAAAAATAAAAATCAAAACAAATAGGGTTTAGGTAGAAAAATGAGCGTAACGCAAATAGAAAACGTTTCTCTGATACTACGTGTCACTAAAGTCTCCTAAAAATATATAAAGAAATACTAAAGAAAAAAAATATAAAAAATAAACACCAAATAAAACAAAAAAACAAACCAAAAAAAACAAAACTAACTGAAATCACACATACAATACCACTACAACTAAAAAATAATACCAAATATACAACATCCACTATTATAAATTAACCTATCTTCTAACTAACTTATTGAACCTAAATAAAATGAAATAAAAAAAAAGAAATCCAAATCTAATCATCAATCTTCATAGTCACACAACCTTAGCACCAATGAAAAGGCTACATATCAAACTAACTAAAAAATAAAAACAAAAAAAAAAACATAATCCACTACCAAACCTATGGAGTTAATTCAACCACCCAACTCACATGAGCTGTTTAAATGAAGCTAATCCCCGATCAAACTTCCCCAGCAATCTGAACTCACCACAGGAATGCTCAAACAAAACAACACTTATGTCTACTACAAAAATACTTAACCTAATAGTTCCAATGAGAGTCTTTTTCAAAAACTCTGTAGTATTCAGGAATTATATACCTAATGTTATCCTTGGAGAGTACTTTACATATGTATCATCTAGAAAGTACTTTGACTCGATCAATCACAAATCGAAATCTTAACGTGTTAACGAGTTTGTATGCGACGAGCTTGATTTGCTTAAGTAAGCCTTTGGCTTGTATTGTTATGGAATATGCAAGAGTATTTTCCTTGGGAATATAGAAATAATTCCACGGAGATATTCTCACTGATTTTATGAGAGATCAATAAAAACAGCTGCAATATAATAATTACTTGCCATACTTATATTATCTTACTTTGCATATAAACACAAACATCCGTTGTATTTTAAAAACAAATATGCACGGAAAGAAAACTTTCCTAAAATACGGTTGCATGAAGTAAACTGAGAGGGCGGGTTCAAATCTGTTCCCCAAACTCTTTCAGTCACCAAGTTTACTTGTAATTGTGTATAATAAGTAACTGAGTTCCTTATTATCCACACCTAGTTTCATCTCTCAAGACTCAACCTTTATAATGCATTCACAAAACCCTATACTACTTAATTGCATCTAGACCTAATAATATAACACTAAGATCTGGTCTTCTTTGCAATCCTTAAGACTTGGCTTCATGAGCTTTTCGTCTTTTCATCCATTGAAACTTGTTCATTTAGTACATGTAACAGCAAACAAGAAACTTGCATGCAATATGATAGTTCAATGCAGTATGTCATCCATCAAACTCACCTAGGCAACTCAATAAAGGAGAATTGTCCCTAAACATACCAAGAAAGTGTGGAAGGTCAAGGAGATGTGGCTGCCCCTGATGCTCCTGCTGCACAGAATAGTAGTGTAGCGCGTGTGCCCTCATCGAGGCCTACCGTACTACGTCGATTTTGAATTGATCCCGGCACGTGGGTGTGTGGGTAGTGTTGTCGATAGAGGGGACACCAGCCGTGCATGTATAGGTTAATCACGAACGCTCGACTTGTTCCGACAATTGGTGTAAACTAATGGCCTATTGTTTGGTCTCGAACCAAAATGTAGGTTCGGGGACATGGTACGGAAAGATCTTGACCTAATCTCGCCTGCTGTAGCTCTCTATCGGTTCATTGTAGTTCCATAAATCATAATAATTGAATTTCAAAGAGCTTATCGATTGATCTTAGAATGCGCACTAAAATTATTACTAGAGTTGAACTCTATTACGCATGCATCGCTACCTATCCTAACGATTGTGACCACTTCGAATTAATCAAATTAATATGGTGCCTAAATTCCGTTAGTCCATAGTTAATCTGAATTTAATGTGATTAAAGCAAATTTTGGTCTTGATTAAGCAATAGAAAGAGTCATAGGCGCAAAGATTGAGCAATAAAACATATAGAAATTAAAACTCAAATAATATATATAAATAAACTTACCTTGTATCGCTATCAACACAAAAGAAAACAAAGCAAGATTAGAGTGTCAAGATCTTTGTTTCAAATTGAATTGCTTATTAGAATAAAGAAAATTGTTAGCATTAACAATTATAATCAACACGATTACGATAAGCTGTAAGCGATTGAAAATGAATGAATTTACATGATTAAAAACCAAAAGTAAAAAAAATTCAATGAATTATATTAATCAAGATTAATAACAAAAAAAGATAGAGAGTTTGATTGAATAGCCTCAGAATTGATACCTAAATCCACAAAGATACCACTCCAAAAGTTGCGATTAATTCGAGGGGCTTTTTATTTTGAGAGTGATTTGTGTTTATAGATTGAACTTGGATGAGAGAGAGACTTTTGAGAGCTTTGGATTGCACTACGTATTATGGTATTCGTTGATCAAATTTTGAATTTTGTTAATGTTCGATTAAGCACCGAGAGCATGTATTTGTAGGCGTATGGGAAAAGATAAGTAAAAAAATATATATGGAATACGGATACAGCTGTATATAACTTTGATGTAAAGCTCTGTTTGAGCCWTGCCATATATTTTAGAAAGCTCTCAATCCTTAGTTTCCAATGCATTTTGTCTCGCATCAAAATTCCTTGTAGATCAAAAGTTATGAGCAAAACAGTGACGAGTATCAGCCGAACTGTATATACGGTCCATATATATGACCGTATATACGGTCAAGAGAACTGTATATACGGTTGTGCCAACCATATATACGGTCTTATATGSATCATATATATGGTTGGGTTGATGTGGKCATGGCGTAGATGACCACGTTAGCGATTCGCGATCGTGCATAATTACTATTTTATCTATCTTTTCGTTCAGGAATTAATATTCGTATTTTTTCATCTAATCTACTATCTAATTAACCTTTATCCAATCGTGCTTAAACATGATTAATCTTCTAGAATATTCCGAATAATTCCCGAATTTTCTYAATTTATCTACGAATTTATGAAATCATTTATTTTGGAAAATCATTTTATAAAACTTGTAAAAATCATTAAAAAAATCAAAGAAAAATAAAAAAAATAATCTAAAAATACCGGCGAATTCATAAAAATGAAAAGATCAAAATGCAAAGTGGAAATTAGAAAAATAACCTACGGAAAATATTCTAAAAAGTCCTAAAAATAAAGAAAATAGACTAAAAATATAAAATAATAAAAATAAATAAAAATAAATACTTTCCGCCCATTATTATGCTCTCGGCATATGATTTCAAACTCAACTTCAATTCGACTTGAGCAAATAGATGTGGCTTATGGATTTTGTCGCAACTTCCGGAGTCAAATCTATTTCAAAATGTCATACTTTTCCTAATCGGCTATTCAATTTGGGGAGACATTTTTAGGTGTCTACAAGTAGCCAATGACGAGCATGAATTACAAGAGGATGGTGAGGAGCCTTTTCTTATGCGCCCTAGGAAAGAGTCAAGTGGTCCCATGGTCACTCTCGTTTAAGCAAATCCAGAGCATCTAAGGAACTCTTTTGCTGGTTTACAAGAGATGGAAACTCTTCAGCTTGGTGATGTTGTAGGTGGTGCTCTTTTTGGTAAGGTACACTGTAAAAAAGAACTCGTATAGCGACAGAAAATTAGGGAAGGATTTGAATCCGTCCCTAATTTGTGGACGGAATTTGTAATCCATCACTAATTGGGGACGGATAAAAAATTCGTCCCTAATAAGGGACGGATTCAAAAATCTGTCCCTAAATTAGGGACGAATTCTGAAAATCCGTCCCTCGATTAGGGACGGATGTAGGGTAAAGCTCAATTGCAAAAAATATAGGAAATTTAGGGACGGAAATCCCAAATTCGTCCCTAATTTAGGGACGGAAAATTAAAATCCGTCCCTAAATTACGGACGGATATGGGATTTCCGTCCCAAAATTAGGGACGGAATTTAATTTTTCGTCCCTAAATTTGGAAAACAAAAAAAATGGAGTTTAAATTAGGGATGGATTTTTTGAAATCTGGAAAATTAAAATCCGTCCCTAATTTAGGGACGGATTTGGGATTTTCTGTCCTAATTTATCGGACCGATTTAATTTTTGTCCCTAACTTTGGGAAAACATAAAAAATAGTCTCTAAACTAGGGACGGATTTTAATAAAATTCGTCCCTAAACTCCCCACTCCTTTCCCTTAAACCCCATTCTAGAAAAATCTAAATTTGCAACGGATTTAGAATCCGTCCTAAATTTAGAGACGGATTTTGGAATCCGTCCCTAATTTTTGAAGCAGATTTTACAAATTTTGGCTATTAAATACGAAGTTGGTCATTGGAGTAGTTGGTTGGGGCTTTGGTTGGTGACTTTGAGGTCACGAGTTCGTTCTCTCAAGTCGTGCATGAGTTGCTATTAATACTTGATTTTGTAGTCATTATAGAAATGGTTAAGAGGTGATAATCGCAATTCATCCAACTTTTTAATTTTTTTTATTTTCAATTAGGCGGAAATAAAAAATTCGTCCCTAAATTTAGGACAGGATGTATAATTTCCGTCCCTAAATTAGGGACAAATTTGGAAATTCGTCCCTAATTTAGGGACGATAAAATCTCCAACCCTATTTAGGGACGGATTAACTTTTGTCCAATTTGGGACGGAATTCCAACCGTGGCTGATTTCACTTAGCGACAAAGGTTTAGGAACGGACGAATCTGTCCTAAATCCATCGCTAATCATAGTAGCGACGGATTTCGCCAATTTAGCGACAGTACAGATTCAGTCCGTCCTAAACAATTTTTTTTTATAGTGTAGGGGGTGAACCTTTTAATGGATAACTGTTATGTTGGAATGTGAGGGATTGAATCACCCTCACAAACACAGGAGGTTAAGGCTTTCTTTACTCTAAAGATATTTGTTTGTGTTCTTGTTGGAACTAACTTAAAAGGATAAATTTGCATATTTTGGTCAACATATGTTTCAGATTGGTGTTTGACTTCTAATTTTTCCTTTTTCAAGGGAGGGAGAATTTTAATTGCTTTGGCGATGTCAATTCATCAAGTTGATATCCTTATGATACATGCTGAATTTATACACTTACGGGTCGATCAAATCGTTCAAATTCAGTTTTATTGGCACCTGTGTCTATAGTTCTACTGATACTCATGAGAGAAGATTTTTGTGGGATGAACTGAAAAGCTTGGGGCTACTGTGTGTCTTCAACCTGGTTGGTTATGAGAGACTATAACGTCCTCTAACCCTAAAGATCGGATAGGTAGGCCTATTACTCATGTAGAGACTGTTCGTTTCAGGAGTGTGTTGCTTTTCTACTCTTTGTATGATATCAAGACCTCTAGTTGCCATTATACATGGACCAATAAGTAGGATGCAACTGATAGAGTATATAGCAAATTGATAGGTGCTTAGTCAATGAAGAATGGACCTTCAATGCCATCTTTTTATGCTCATTATTGGCCTGAGTAATGGTTTGACCATTGTCCGTCTACAATCCAAATGAAGTTGGTGTCAAGGCCTGGACCATTTAAATTCTTTGATATGTGGGATTTCACCTGATTTTTTTCGCTATTATGCAACACTATTGGCCGATGAGATTGCTGGCTCATTGATGTTTGCTTGTGTGGCAAAGTTAAATTGATTAAAAAGCATCTAAGAGGTTAGATAAAGCTCATTATTCTGATGTTGAGAGGAGAATTGCTTGTTTAAGCATGAGTTACATTCTGTTCAAAAAGTTTACATAGCTCTCCTAGAACTGATGATTTGCTACAACAGGAGAGTTATCTTTTGGTGGCAATTTCATCAGATGAAATACTGATTTATTGTTCTTTCCTTCAACAGAAGTCTAAGATTAATTGGTTGAGGGTTGGTGATGAGAAACTTCTTTTTTCCATAGATGGCTAAAATCTAAAAGCATAAGAGAAGAATAGTGCATGTTTAGGATATGCATGATAAGTATTGTTTCAAACCCTCAGAGTGTTGCTCAAGCTTTTGTGGAGTTCTACAAGCATCTATTAGCATCAAAAACTTTTCAGAGACACCCTATTTATCCTTGCATTGGTTCAGCAAGGTGTTATTTGTATGTCTGAGCACATGGTTGGCTTGACTTAAGTTGTAACAGATGAGCTAGCTGCTGTCAGTTCCATTCTTGGAGAAAAATCTACCCATATGGATTCAATAGCACAATCTTTAAAAAAGTTTGGACTGTGGTTGGAGATGATATTGTGAAAGCTATTAATCGAATTTTTTTGATATGGGAAGCTTCTACAGAATTGAACTGCACTACATTAAGCTTGGTTCTAAGGTTGATATTCCAGTTTTAGTCACAAGAACAGGCTCGAGCTATTGGTAATGTGATCTACAAGGTCATTACTAAGGTCGTTTGCARAAGGCTCAAAAAGGTTTTGCCAATGTTAATTTCTCAAAATCAGACTGGCTTTGTTGATGGTAGGAAAATTATTGAGAACATTGCCATTGTTCAAGACCTAGTTGGGAAGTACATAAGGAAGAACACTCCTCCTGGCTGCTTGATAAAAGTGGATATTCAGAAGGCATACGATTCAATCCACTGGCACTTCCTTGACAAAATGCTTGTGGCTTTCAACTTTCCTTCACATTTTGTAAAGATTGTTATGGCTTGTGAGACTAGTTATTCCTTCTCAATAAGTGTCAATGGGAATCTTGAGGGTTTCTTAAAAGGGAGGAGAGGATCAATACAAGGATGTCCCATGTCTCCTCTGCTATTTGTTTTATGCATGGAGTATCTTTCTCGTTTACTTCATAAGA
Organism: Bassia scoparia; assembly: GCA_008642245.1. Classification (NCBI taxonomy): domain Eukaryota; kingdom Viridiplantae; phylum Streptophyta; class Magnoliopsida; order Caryophyllales; family Amaranthaceae; genus Bassia; species Bassia scoparia. Next base: position 46,467 of record SNQN01000684.1, read on the forward strand.
TTGGAGAAAAGAAGGATTTCCATTTTCATTCAAGATGTGCTAGGATCAAGTTAAATCATCTRGTCTTTGCTGATGATTTAATCTTGTTTAGAAAATTAAGGAGACTAACAATCTGTTCAGCTTCTCTTAAGGTGTTTAGCAACCTTTGCTAATTCTTCTGGCTTGGTAGCTAATGAAGGGAAATATAATATCTACTTTTGTAATGTTCCCTCAAGAGTTAAAGATGACATTTTGAATGTTTGTCTTTAAAGAGGATCATTTACCTTTTAGGTATCTTGGTATGACTGTGAGTGCTAAAAAAKTCTCTATTGGGGATTGTAGCTTCCTTATTGATAAGGTGGCCTGGTGTCAAGAATAAGACTTTGGGGAGGCAAGACTTTGAGCTACATTGGTAGGGCTCAGTTCATTAATTCTATTCTTATGTCTCTGCATATCTATTAGGCTTCAATCATCATTATTCTTAAAAAATGTCTTGGATGGAGTTATGGTTGTATGTAGGAACTTCCTTTGGGAAAGGAAGAGTTATTTTTCATCGGCCTCCTCTTGTTTCATGGGACATTGTTTGTAGAAGCAAGAAAAAAGGGGGTCTTAGCATCCAAAACTATTATTTGTATAATCAAGCTGTTATTGGCAAGTTGACTTGGAATATAGCTCAAGCTAAAGATTCTCTCTGGATGAAATGAATTAATCATGTCTGTTTAAAAGGGAGGGACTGGAAGACATATAAAATTCCTAATTCTGCTACATGGAGTTGGAAGCAGATATAYAAGGATAGGGATATTTTTCATGATGCCTATGATGGGAATTCTTGGTCTCCTAACCAAAAGGAATACTCTATTTATCTAGGGTATAAGTGGATCAATCCTTCCTATGATCATGTAGCTTGGACAGACTAGCTGTGGAATTGTTTCAATATTCCTAAGCATAAGTTGATTGTTTGGCTYATTTTGAGACAGAGAATTAAAGTAAGATCCTTCATGGTGAGGTAATGTGTTGCTAGGATATATGGTTTCCCCCCTCATTKTCTTGTCGTTTTGGATGGTTTTAGCCTTCTTAAGGCCCTCTTTGCTACTAATATTGTGTATTTAGTGTTTTGATTATTTTAAGGATCTATTCATAGCTTTTGGATCGATTTTGGGATGTTTGAAGACACTATGGAGCTTTACGGGAGTAGCACGAAGCTTGGATTAAGAGGAAAGAAGCAAAACAAAGGAAGAGAGGCCAAACCGATCGAGTTGCAAGGCGAATCGATCGGTTSAGGGTCGGTTGGCCGATTACTATTATTTTCGTGTGGGCTTTAATACGAGGATATATTTTGTAATTTTTAGCAAGCCATCTATCTCAGATATTCAAAAGTATAAAGAGAATTTTCCTAATTTGTTAAGTACTTTTTAGATTATTAGATTAATTTAGAAGTAGATTACGTATTCTCTCTCAAGAACCCTAGTTTGTGAGTTTTTCAATAAATTTGCAATTCAATAAAGCAGATCATTCGCTCTTCAATTTTCCTCGTACTTTTGGTAATTATTCATCCTTTAATCTTTTTTATTATTGCTTATCATTTATTTATGTTTTCAATCATGTTTTCCCCAATCGCTAGCTATTACTATGTTTAATTCAATTATGTGTGAGTAGTTTAATTTCTAAGGTGATTAGGGATCTATAGCAATATGATTAGCGCAATTTTGGTTTGATGCAATTCTTAATTTGGCAATTAAATAAATTCCTATTAGATTGTTCTTCATGTTAATCAATTTCGTAGGGCCCGACTTACTTAATAATTTGATTAGTCACGAGTCCCTAGATCTAGCTATTGAGACTTAGCACAAGATCTACGTCAACAGGTAGAACGAGACTATCTTAGGTCGAAAGATACGGTTAGGAGTAGTTCTATGGTTCTTTCGATTCGAGAGAACTTTGACCCTATTTTGATTGTGCCTTGTTAAGAATTGTTGATGCCAATTTGTMGCTAATTACTGCTATAGTGAGCCATAGCCTTAGATTCTTTAGTCATATAGTTTATCACGTTTAATAATTGRTTTGGTGTGGATGATATATGTCCCTTATGTCACAATAGTTCTGAGACTGTAGACCGTCTTTTTTTCCKATGTGAATATTCTCTACAGTGTTGTGCTCTTATGGACCAACTCACTGGTGTTTAGATTTATCCTCAGAATTTAGTTGACTGCAATAGCTCTCTTTTGAGCATCCAGGGTCGATTTAAGAGAAAAGTGATCATGAGTTGCTACGCTGGTATCATGTACCTGATTTGGCACCGCAGAAATAAAGCTGTTTGGGATGCTTGTCTTCAATCACTAGAGCAAGCTGTTAAAACTTTGTTAAGAGATCTGTATTGTCGAATTAGTTTTCTTATGCCTAAGTCTGTTTCTAGGTCTCAATGCTCCTGGATTAAGGGCATTTTCTGTGAGTATAGTAGTTAGGAGATACTGCATATGATGTTCGAGGCTTCTAGAGCCCTTCCTAGAAGGTAGCTGGTAGTCTCACTTGATGCTTCTACATCTTCCTAGGCTGTTTTTGTTGTCTCTATTGTTTTGTTTGTTGGTGACTKTATAAAGTCTCGTAATGTGTTTTTTGGAATCAATAAAAAATTTACCCTTTCTAAAAAAACACATTAGAGGAAAAAATTCCAAAATAAAAAAATGTAGGAAAGAACTCCCAAATAACGAACAACCCAAAAACAATCCCACAACAAACAACCCATAAATTTGAAGGATAACCTATAAAAATTTGACCATTGAACCCTAAAAATTCGACCAATAAACTTGAAAATTCGAAAAGAACAACCCAAAATAATCAAAAATCATGAAAATACTTTCATAGATCTAGTTATGAACACCCACGAAAATAAAAAAAATTCAACGAGTGAAAAATAAAAAGAGAATGAGGGAAAAAAATCCAAAAACCAAAAAAACGAATTGGGGAAAAAAATCCAAAAACCCGAAAAAACGAATTGAGGAAAAAAAGAAAAATAAAATTTCCTAACTATATATAACATTTTGATTTGAATTTTTATGAGGAAATTAGGAAAACGAATTGAGGGAAAAAATCCAAAAATGAAAAAAAAAACGAGACAAAACAAGACAATTTTTATGGTTACATAAAACTTAGATCTAATCTCATACAATSTTTATCYATCTGAAAATTTTTAAATAAAGGTAGTTTATAGATCTGGAAAATTTGAGACAAKTACGCACAATAAATCACATTGGAATTAAAAACCCTTAAAATAAAATTTGAATTATAAACCCTTAAAATAAAATTTGAACTAAAAACTAACCTGAGTTTTGGCATTGGTGCAGCGGTCAATGACGACGAATCGGGGCGGTAAATGGTGCGMRGGTGGTGAGCGATTAAGGCGGCAGCTGTGAGCAACGAAACAACAATGAGATGTGAGAAGAGAGGAGGGCACGCATGCGACTTTCAAAGAATTAGAATAGAGAGAAAGAGGGACGAGATGGAGAAGAGAGATGAGAGAATAGAGAGGAGAGAAAAGATAAGAGAATGGTAAATGAAGAAGAAGAGAGAAAAAAGAATAAAAGAAAGTTAAGAGGGTGGGATATGTACGTGGACCCAGACAAAGGATAAGGGTCGTTTCGATTGATTTCTAGAAATTAACTTTACCGACCGTCCTATCGGTCGGTGACGGTCGGTAAGTACCCACCGTAACCACTTCAGTCGGTATTTATCGACCGACATCGATCGTTTTGATGGTCGCTAAAGTTTTACCGACTYTCACAAATCATGTGTGCGTTCAATGATCTGTTCACCGGTCGGGATCGATCGYTGTCGTTCAGTAATTACCGACTGCGTTTAAGCCGGGCGAAAAATTCGGTCGGCCGAAAGCTATTTTCTTGTTGAGAAGATGAGACAGAAGGAGTATATTTATATGACATCCCCCATTTAGAAGCTCATGCTCAGTTTTTTACTCATGTTTGTTATGTCTTTAGATGTTCCCGCGAATAATAAATTTCTCCTATCTTATCTTTTACTTTGTGTTTGTTATTATGTTTATTTCATCATTTCATATTCCAGAATTTCATCATTTCATGTACTTAAATTTATTTCATCATTTCATACTCTCCTATTTTTTCTTTTATCACTTTGTGTTTTTTGTACTTATATTTATTTCATCACAACAAAATCATTTCAAGGTTAGTTGTTATTTTCCTTGGCCTCCTTATTATTCAAGTTGAAAATTCTCATCCTTTAATTTTATATATTTTTTTTTATTTTCAATTCATTCAATTAAGTTGCATGATGGTACCAGATTGGAACAATACCAAAATGCAACAACATGTTCAAATTTGCATAAACCAACAATACACCATGTTGAAGCTCATGCTCATGTTTTTACTCATGTTTATTATGGCTTTACATGTTCCTGCGACTATTGGATTTCTCTTATCTTAAATTTTACTTTGTGGTTTTGTACTTATATTTATTTCTTCATTTCATGTTCTTAAGTTTCTCTTATCTGTTCATTTACTCTTGTCCTTTCATTTGCTATGTAAGCCTTGAATACTATATTTATATGTCATCCCTTTGTAGAAATTCGTGCTGACAACAAATTTCTTTCTGGGTTAGTTGTTATTTTCCTTGGCCTCCCCATTATTCAAGTTAAAAATTATCATCCTTTGATTTTGTATGTTTTTATTTTTTATTTTCATACAATTGAATTGCAGGATGGTACCAGAATGCAACAATACCAAAACGCACATCATYTTCAACTTTACATAGACCAACAATACTAAAACGCAACAAGAAAAACGTGCACAAATCAACACTCTCAACTTTTTCCGAAACTACCATGTAATATAGAAGATTGCAACCTCGGACAACGCSGGGAAGAAAATGTAGTTTATATTAATAGTAGAACACATATGTAATGTCTATTTGAAAGTGTAATCCGACAAAGATCAGTATGTCTGATTGATCCACTATTTGACATGTCTTATTTTGCAACAGTATAGAACATAACTTAAATAAAGCATATATCATAAATTCATAATACATATTCCATAAAATTAAAGTATGGCTCAGCTCACATGACATTGTCATAAGTCTAGTTGCCCTGGCCATGGTGATGATCGTCATGGTCTTTTGCGAGCTTGAGAAATGCATCCATCAAAGAAGATGGCTCAGGAACACCTTCATGCTTCTTTTCGTATTCGAGTGTCCACTTAATCACCCCAAGTCCTTCATCTTTTGGAATCACTTGATATGCAATCACGAATGAGTTATAGTCCTCCAATAAATCTCCTTCAATTACCCTGAATTTCATCACCTTATTCTTCTCGTCTATTACTTCTATTATTTCCTTTGCTGTTTTCTTCTTTCCATCTACAAAAACATATATAATAACATGTCAAAACAAAAAGGGATGTAGTGAGAGTATATATGTTAACAGAGGACATATGATGTAGACGAGATTAAATCTCAATTTTGAATACCATGTTCAACTAAGTTCAGATAAGTCACGTAATTCAAAACACATAATAAATTCGTGAGATGTGCGTGATTACCATGGGTAAAACGCCAGAAAATTACAGAACCAGGCTTGCCAAAAGCACCATCATGCAACTCGCAGTCTTGCACGAATTCGGGATGAACGTTGGCGAGATGGTGAGGCTTGTTTTGAATAACTTCATGGAAGGCATCACCACCAGCTACTCTTATCTCAACCTCACCTTCTAGCTTACGTTTCAGCCCARTACACATACTTAATTGGTTACTTATCACTGATGATTTTAACGGAATATTGTAGTCTTAGGTTAATGGTATATGAATGTGTAAGAAATCAGGTTGCCCTTTTATAGGAGACTTGCATGATCACTAATTAATACTCCCTCCGTTTTTTTTAGATGTTCCATACCATTTTGAAACGGTTCTTAAGAGTTGATTGAGTTGAATAAAATAGTTGAGTAAGTTGGGTAAAAAGTTGAATAAGTTAGGTAAAAGAGTAAATATGTGAATGAAATTTTATGGGAAATAGTAATTTTGGGTGAATAGATTGGGTAAAATAATGAAAGTTGACTTTAGAAATGAGTAATTCATTAATGTTAGAGTAAATAAAGTAGGTAAAAGGTAAAAAAATTATTTTTAGATTGGTTCGGAACATCTATTTGAAAACGGCCCTAAAAGAAAACTGGAATAACTAAAAAAACGGAGGGAGTAATAATTCACATTCCACGGCCAATTAGTCATAGGGTAGATAACTTAACACCCTCAAACCACATGGATATAAACCACATGGATATAAAAGTTGTCTTTTATGACAAATAATTATTAACTTTAGTTTTGGCCTTTCGGGTGACATTGGTATTAAAAATTAGTATCGTGTAACATTCAATCTTTTTTCCCTTGTTGGAGTTAAATATATTTTTTTTGAAGGAAAAAAGATTTCATTATAATAGGGCTTTTTGTCAAAACAAACCTTTTAAAACGAATGTTGCGAAAACAAACCAAAAACGAAAAAAACTTTTTGTAATCATAAACCCGATGACGTCATTGGTGGTTTAGAACAAAAATTACCCCTTTAACTCACTATTTGCCCACCCCCTCTTCCTATCTCCACCCATCTTCTTCTAATCTCCCTCCRATCATTCTTCTCTCTCCTCTCAACAACCCCAGGCCATACACTAACACCGTCACGCACCGCCACCACCAACCACACCAAGGCCACCACCACGCTACCACGTATAAACACAACCACCACCACCAACTACACCAAGGTCACCACCACGCTACCACGTATAAACACAATCACCACCACCCAAACRCATATTCACACGAACACAARAACCAGCAGCCATCTTTAACCAACACCCATTTAGCGCGACCCACCTTCAATTTTGCGACCCACCAAAGTAATAAACCCAATTGCATTCCATCAACCACGAACCACCATCACACTAACCTTCAATTTAGGATTTTCGAAGGAAATAATAAGTCACACGACGTCTACAACAGAAATCAAGAATATCGAACAAAATGGACATTGAACCAAACAAATATTCTAATTCAATAAAACTACAATTGCGAGTAAAATTAGACATTGAAGAACACCCTCATTTCTTATAATGTTGTCTCTTACAACATACAAAGGGGCCTAGTGATTTTTGATATATTTTTAGTCGAACAATACTTGATTCATCAAATTGTACTCTTTGATTTGAAATATGTTGGGGTAAATAAAATTGTATAAGAATAGTACAAACTATAAAGATAATAATATGATAATTATATAACAAACAAGGTTAAAAAAATGAAGGAAAAAAAGTAAAATTTTACGTTATACACCTACTCCAAAAAGGCAAATAAGCTTAAATTTTACACAACATTAACTTTTATACTCTCTGATTTCTAATATTCTGTGCATTTAATATTTGGGGAAAAAATAGGAATAATATCTCTATTATATAATCCAATWAGGAGGGAGCAATGGTGTCCCCCTTGAAAATAGAAAAATGTCTTTCACTTCTATAAATAGTCAAAGAAATCATTCAAAACATAATTTAAATAATTTATCAAATATAACATAATCAATTCCACAATTAATGTTATGTTAATTCAAAAAATATTGTCAAATATAATATGTAATCAACATAATACAAAATCAATTAGTATCAAATTAAAACATATAATGAGGTAAGAGTAAAACAAAAAAATTATTGAATTGAATGTTTAAATTGACTCTCAAATAAATGAAGGGGGAAAAATATATTTTTACGGTGCATAAAATTTTCTAATAATAATAAATAAGGGATACATGAAAAAATAACTACAGATAACAGGGAAAAATAGAATTTCAATAAAACACCAAGTACGGAGTACCTATGTTAGTATGTTTTAGTGTTTTTTTTCTCCATAGAATTTTTTTAGTATTTTGCAACACATATAATAGATATTAAATGTACATAAGTAAAAATAATGTTGAATTTCAATACATAAATAAAAACGAGACTACAATTAATGGTAAATGTTCAATGATTTTTTCAATTTATACCTAATTTGATGGTGATTTTATTTTTATCTCATAAAATAAACGAGACTTAATTTCAAAAAATCAAGAGATCTTTGGAAAAACAACAGTAAATCGACTTCCTCCGTTTCAATTTATTGGAAACTTTTGTCATTTAGGGAAGTTACATACTAGTGGGAAGTTTCCTTTTCTTACTATATTGGGTAAACTTTTTTTGTATAGAAAAACATATTTACCCTTACTAAATGGTGGTTGGTAATGCTCCCCTTACATTTTCTCACAATTAGTAAGGGTAATAAGGTCAATTGTACCTCACATACACATTTTTTCCTAGGAATCCGAATCTCTATCAAAGTTTTCACTAAATTGAAACGGATGATGTATAAAAAAAATCACATACATAAACTTTCGAGCACTAAAACAATATAAGAATGGAATAAAGCAGCTGCATCCGTGAAAAGCTAGTAATATACTGTGAGTGAGGGTAAAAGTGGAAAGAGTGTGTGTTAAAGGATGATAATATGGGGGATACAGTAAGAGAATGGTACGTAGTTGAAAAGTGGAGAGAGAGTGTCAATAAAATGAAATAAAGCACAATGTACAAACTTAAAAATCGTCTAAACGAGAAATTGCACAGAAATTAAAAACCAGGAGGGAGTGTACATATTTCTTTTATTAACTTTTCTACTAATTAGGAAGAAGTGTTAGCGTTATTATACATTTGGGCTATGTGGTTTAAGAATACTAAGATAAGATAGATAAAAATATATATTGGTGTTGATATATTTTTCATATGGATAGAAATAAATAGAATATGTTAGTAGTTTGTTAGGATATTTATCATGGATTTTTCTATATTAAATATATTAGGTATTAAGATGTTTTCTGCATATAATGACTTATCCTAAACAACTACTAACAATATTCTATCATATGAATATATGAACTAAGCATTTTGAGCATGCGATGCGTGCATGTTGTATATTTAAATGTATCCGAATCAACATTAAGAAGATTCATTATTGTTAATCACATAATATGTAAAAAAACTTTTTAAATCACCCTAATTATGAATAAATTTTCATAGTAATTCTTAGCAAATTAAATGGTCTTACAATATTGTTTTATCACATGATTTTCCGGTTGTTGAAAACGTAGTAACAAAAGTGAAACTTGGTCACTTATTCTAAATGAAGTTCTTATTCAACTACAATTAGTATAATATATATAACATATACATATTATATATATACATATACATATATATATATAACATATACATATACATATACTATACTATACTATACTAATATATATATATATATATATATATTATATATATAATATATATATACTATACATTAATATATATATATATACATATACATATACATATATATATATAATATATATATATATATATATATATAATATATATTATATATATATATATATATATTATAATATAATATTTATATATTATATATATATATATATATATATATATATGTACATACATGTTCATCTAATAATAGATTAATATATACATACTCATAATATGTATTAAATATATAGATAGTAAATGATGAGGTCTTGGCCTCATATTACAATAAATATTGTGGGCAATATTTAGTAATTTGAAATCTCACATCTTAATTTATATTACGTATCACCTTCTGTCATTTATGAAGGGGAAACTTAAAAATATAGAACATGCAAATAGTAACAAATAGATTGAGTAGAATGAAAGAGCTTGCGTTCTTTAAATATTTTAAAATAGGGAGAGAAGTGGTGGTTTATATGTGGATTATCAAATTATTAATTTCCAATCCTATTGTAATTAGAGTCCAGATTTATTGAATTAACATATAAATGATATTATTATAATTATTGTCTAAATTCACTGTATTTTACATTGATTGACATATAAATGGCATGATTTATTTTTAATTAACGTTGACATTTGGTCACTAATTGTAATTCTATAATTTATCTAATAAGTTTGACTAATTGATTGATATACTAATGGCTAGACTCATTTGTTAAAACATTTCAAATTATTACTCTAATTTGCATGCATTATTTATGTTTTAATTAATGGTTTAAAGTTAAAGTTTGAATTATGTTTGAATTATTTTTAAATTCAATTCATTAAGGGTAATATGTAAGTTCATAGGGGGGAACCATTGCTCCCCTTGGTTATTAGAGATTGACAAAAATCATATACTCCGTACACTATACACTGATGAACCGTACAAAAAAATAAAATGTATACAGAGTAAAAAGAATGCTTGATATTCAAAACACATACGAAGTATGTTATATAAGCACAAATGCACATGAGTGACGAAGTATGGAGTATAAGACAATTTTTCGTGAGATATAAGATTAATTTCATCGCGCAAATCTATTGTGCCAAATGACTATCCACTTCTCGTATGTACATGAATAATAATTATGGATTTTAGATATAATTAAATTAATTTCAAAATAGATTTTTAATCTTTTGCACAGATTAATCACAATTTTTTAAACTTTTATTTTGGTCGGTTTGATATTGTGGATCAAGTTTTCTTTTATTATCCTATTTTTATGCTATTAACTTTTTTTTCTAAATTAAAAGTCAAATTGAAGAGTCGAGCATTCATCTTTTTTTTAATTTTTCTTTTCTATCTTGTAACTTTTCTATGCTTTTTAGACTTTTTTTAGTCAAGGTGATTTATATTTTCTATTTTTTTTTAAAAGTCCGTTGACAAAACAACCATTAGTATATGTTATTGTTAATTTTTTTGAATTGTTTTTGAATTTTACAATAAGTTGTACTAAATTTTTTTTACGTCATTCTAAGTGATTTTCTAATTGTTATTTTTTAAAAGTTACTCAAATAAAATGGATAGCTTGAAATTTTATAAAATGCAACCGTATAATGATGAACTTTTGAATAAAGTTGAAGAAGCAATGAAAAGTTCTTTTTTCCTATTTTTTAAGACTTTCTTTGTAATTTTGTATTGTAAGAACTGTAAAGTTGTGAATATTGAGCTTTTTTTTGTTTCCCTTTTTAGTTTAGATAACCTTGTTTTTTAAATTTTTTTTTTGAGTTAATTATTAGCTAGGCATTAATTTCTTCACAATTGATTATGTTTTTAATTTGGAAGAATTTTGAAGTTAGAGATGTAATTATGATTTGTTGTTAAGTGCTGAACTTTTTTTTATGCATTGTTGTTTGAATTAATCATGATGAATGAGTTATGTTGAATCATATTGTTTTGTATGTAAATGAAGGGGTATTTGGTAATTTCCAAGGGGGGACACCATAGCTCCCCCCTTGGCTTATATAATAGAGATAGTGTTAGTAGTTTGTTAGGATATTATATCACTATTCTATTATTTACAATCCATATAAAAAATATATCATACACAATATATTTTTCTTATCTATCTTATCTTATATTCTTAACATTATGTTCAGTTCAACTTATTTAAGCATTTTAGTACGTATTTAAAAAAAAACTGCAGATCAGATTAAAAAATTTTAGATCAGATTAGACAAGATAAGAAAAATTCAGATCATATCAGAAAATACTAAAAACAAAAAAACAACTATAAAAATTTCAGATCAAACCATATTAAAAAATTTCATATCAAATCAAACAAAATAAATTAAATTCAGTTCAGATCAGAAAAATTCAGAAAAGAAAAAATTCAGATAAGAAAAATTCTATCTAACTGAACATAACCTTGATCGATTGGCCAACATTTCACTACCATGAACACATATGACTTTGTTGATTTTTGTCAAAAGACGTGATTTGAAAGAACATGGTTAAAAGTTATATGAATTTACCAAAGGAAAACACTTTGTCGTGATCTGAAATTATAACTTTTCTTTTTCACATAATAGTCACGAAAAAAAAATTTTACTGAATGGATTGAAATTAACTAAATAAAACTCAATAGAGTTGAAACTAAATCCAAAAAAAATGAACTGGTCACTAATTCTCAACCACACTAGGCCTCTTTGTCAAAAGAGTTTCAACTACTCATCAATATAATGAATCAATAATGATAACTATGTTGTAGTAAATCAAAATCAACTAATTAATTAAAGGAAAATTTGTTGGAAACTACCCATTTTTTGCAAAATTTTAGAAATAACTACCCACTATTTTTTTTTATTAAAAATAACTACCCACATTTTCTAAAATCATTGTAAATCACTACCCATTTTGGTTTTAAGGTAATAATAAGTTGGTTTCCGAGCAATTTTTCAGATTCCGACGATGAGCCCCACTCCCTTTTCAGTTTCCCTCTTTATAACTTTGATTTTGGGTTTTTTACTCCGATTGAACTCCCCGAAAAAAATCTACATCTTTCTTCTTCCTTTTCTTCAAATTATGGGCCCCAAATTCTTAGTTTTTTTTTTCAATTCTCCCTTAATTTATCTCAAATTCTCTTCCTCAATCTTTCTAATTTCTTCATTTTTTTCTGTTTTTCCTTTTTTTTAATTCGTTTTTTGGGTTGATGGGTTGAATAAATCTACAATGTATTTCAAGGTTCAAGCAATTCAGATCTGGCATGCTTGCAAAATTTTATGAAGGATGATWTAAATACCCATTTAATTTTGCAAGCAATTTAATTAATGTCCAGAACCAAAACACCCCAGCAATTTTCGAACCAAATGTTTCGATTTTCGAACTGAAATTCCATAATTTGACCACCTAATATCAGTTTTCGAACACAAGAGACAATTTTTTAGCCCCAAATTGCAGAAATTTCAAAGTTAGGACTCTAATTCGAGCAGATTATCGCACAAAAATGCAGTAATTCGAATTATACACTTGTGAGTAGTGATGGCAATTCAATTCGGATCCGACCCTAAT
>SNQN01000684.1:59373-72396 GCA_008642245.1 Bassia scoparia
TCGGCCTTCCGATCCGGGGGGGAAAATATCCGCTCCGAATCCGATATAAATAAAGTCGACCCGATTTGTTTAAAAAAATCCGACTCGAGTTAGAGAGGTCGGAGTCGGGATCTCACAAAAAATTCGGCACTATTAATCGATCTTCGACATTCATACAATTATTATCATTTATTTTATATTTATTAGGCTACTTATTGTATATATGTATAGTCAAAAACTTTTAATTTCATATAAAAAAAGTAAATATAAGAAAATTAATAGGAAAAAAAACAAAAATACACTTTAAAAGTAGAGAATTTTTTCAAATATATATATTATATAATATTATATATATATATATATATATATATATATTATATATATATATATATATATATATATATATAGGAGAAAAACTCGATCAAGTCGGTCGGAGTCGAGTCGGATCTCGGATTAAAAATCGGAGTCGGAGTCGGATTCTCGGATTCAGATCTCGAGTCGAGTCGGATGCTGATTTATAATCCGACTTCCTGTAGGGTCAGATAGTCGAATTATGCATTAATCCCTCCGATCCGGTCCGTTGCCATCAACTACTTGTGACAGATTTAATTTTCGATTAAAACACCAATTTGAGCCTGAAATTTAGCCCAAAAATCATAGATTTTGCTTGTACTATTTCCCATAAAGAAATTTTAATAAATAATAAATTAATAACATAGTAATGATATAAAATAAAGAGAATTAATAACTTATATATTATATTTAATAAATAACAAAAATAATAATTTTAAATCAAATTAAATAGTTATATTTAAAATGAAATATTACCTTTTTAAAATATTTTATAATAAAAATAAATTTATTAATTATTAACATATATATTAACTTTTTTTTTTTTTTTTTTTTTTTTCTTTTTTTTTTTTTTTTTTTTTTTTTTTTTTTTTGTTTTTTTTTTTTTTTTTTTTTTTTTTTATTTTTTTTTTTTTTTTTTTTTTTTTTTTTTCTTTTTTATTTTTTTTTTTTTTTTTTTTTTTTTTTTTTTTTTTTTTTTTTTTTTTTTTTTTTTTTTTTTTTTTTTTTTTTTTTTTTTTTTTTTTTTTGTCATTTCAACATACCCAAACATCCAAACAAAAAACCCTCTCTTAAAAAAAAAAAAAAAAAATAATAAAAAACATAGCACTCTAAAATTAAAAATAATCAACTATAAACACTAATTATACTCATTAAGAAGACCAATTTATTAAATAATTTACTTTGTATACCTCCCTTTATTACTTTATAACTATTTACTACACTCACCTATACCACACCAATAAAAAAGATAAAGTGATCTCACAGCTACATCATCTTCATGATGTCCTTGAACAACTTTTCTCCCTACCTCTACTACTAATCGATTCAATAAAATACCAACTCTTCCCTCTAGAAGATTAGAGTGGACCGTCTTTAGCATATCATCACTTCCATCACTCTTAGAAGTTCACCAACTATTCTCAACTTATCAACATATCAAAACTTGCACATGCTCTAAAAAGTTTAGCCATCAAATATATCATGCAATACTCATCAAACCAATTCTTTAATATTGGACACTTATGCTATCATAACTAGAAGTATCCAACCAAAAACAACCCTCATCACATTCAGTTAAACTTATTAACTAAATTACCATATAGACAGACATTTGCAACCCAAACAAATAAATGATTCAATGTTTTTTCCCTAAAAACTCAAAGAGTTTCTCAACGTAAAGTAATCACAATTAACCCTGTAAATATACAACAAAACTCACATCCAGCCCATTAATTTTCAAAAGTTAAACCACTCTGAAGTATAAAGTTTTCCATTTAGAGTTATTTCCTCTCAACACCATTTATGTATGTATAACAACCAAATATTTAAAGACAAAAACGACATGCAAATATCAAAACCAATTATAAACAATGAACATTGAATTAATCTTATTTAGACTGTTTACTTATTTCAAATCTTAAATTCATTTTAAATTTAGAAAAATGTCCATATAACGATATATCATCCAACCCAACAAAACACCATAAGTATTGACCTTCTACCTCACACGCAATGTCACACAAATAACCAATGTAACAAACTCGAATGATTTATATCACAACACTCTATTGAAATATGACATACATCATACATTATCACATCCTATACAAATATGATCGAACCAAATTTTATAAATGTAACAATCTAATCCAATTTATTAACAGATAAACTACTATCCACTCTATATGCCACACAACCACACAACTCAATCCGCAAAACTCCCTTGACAGTGTCAAAATCAACTTCCTGCAACACCAAACCAAGTTCAACCTCAAAATACTATCAAATTGATAAAAGACTAACACCTACCATCCATTATCAACCTCTTTTTACTGAAACACTTCCCTACATACACAGTGAAAAACTTTTACGACATGTCATTACAACCAACTCCCAAATAAACCCAATCTCCCTTACCTAACCTCACAAACATATCAAATTAATCTTAGACAATTTCTGTTCCATTCTTAACTTTCTCTTCACTTCTAAACCCCAATTATCTCACATATCCTTTTTTTTATCATCTTTTCCCTTATACCTTTATAGCCTTTTGGACTCTACCTTATTACATTGCCTAATTTCTTTATCAATTTATTTATTAGTCCATCAAACATCAATGTCATTCTTACCACAATATGCAAAATCCTTTACAAACACAACTTAACTCGCCTATGAATCAGACCAAGCACCATCCTGCCAACTTTTTGTCTTCTGGATCTAACATAAACCCTAATCAAAACCTCTGAGAAATTCCAGAATTGAGTTAATATTAAGTACTTAGAAACGACAACACTGTTCATCATACGCAATCACCAATCCTTCCTTAGTAATTTCTATTATGCATTAAATTCATATTAGCAAATGGCAAATCCAAAATTCCTAAAAACTTCCTTTAAGTTTAAACAAATACCATTACTATTCTCCAAATTCCTTTTTGATATTCGCTGAACACAATACCTTCATAATCTAAATAGTAAATATCCAACATTAACACTTATACCGATAACTTCCAAGGATACTTTCTTTAAATATAATAATCAAGAAATCATAAATCTACATATCCAACACATCTCTCCTAAACATTTGCACCACTATCTAGCAAAACTTTATAACATACTCTTGAACAATTTTCATAACATCAAATCATCATTAATACTGAATTAAATCCATTTTCTAGATAAAATATCTGTTTGGACAAACCAAAATTATTTCCTTCCACTTCAGCATCACTTAAAGTTATACCTAAAACCTTTATCATGATTTATAAAAATTTCTCCAAGAAATCACTTTTTAAACTCAAATCAATTCTTACTAAAACTTATTATCAAAAGCTAAAATTTTTTCTTCACTTATTACAAATAAGATATCAAGTATCAGTAAAACGAACATATCATTAATCCTAATCTTTGCCGTCTTAACTACTAGATTACTTTATAAGACATACAACTTTTCTATAGCAAATCTATAAAACAAAACATCCTATCAAATACCACAATATCGCATTCAGAATAACCTCTCATGAAAGAATGCTTCCACAAACCCCCCCCCTTGAAGACAATACTTCTTCCAAACTGATACTTCTTCTTTTCTACGCTCCCAAATTATCATCCCACAAACAGCCTCCCCTCCCCTCCGCTTTCACCACTGACTAAATCTCCAAAAGCGCAAGCATGGCCTCCTTATTATCCCTCTCCTTCCCCCTTGTTCATTTCACATGCTGACAATCTTTATATGGTCACATTTTTCACCACACTTGAAAAACCATACTTATAGTCTCTCAGTCCCTTGTCTTCAGACTCCCTATGTACCGAATCAAACTCCTCTCGAATCTTACTTCCATAAGCCTATCTCACCAAATCCTTCCCATTCTCTTCTCCTATTTAAGGCTAATCCACGAATATTTAAGTTATAACTTCTTACTTTGATCAACTAAAAATCATGTTGCATTAAAACCAAAGATGGTTCTACGCAAGGTGAGATAATCACTATCCTACCGTATTCATAACTTGGCAGCCATTTACCTTAACAAACTCTAGATTTTTAACTGATGACCAAATCTTCATAGTAATTTTAGCCAAAGATTTTAATTCATTTATAGTAGACAATAAAGATAAAACATATCTTCTTATATTTTCATCTCATTCATATCAATTTCATATTTGGACATAAGATATCTACCTAATCTCCTGACTCACATTCCTTCATAAGGTTAATTAATTCCATATTTCTTAGCAGAGAAGAGCATACTAAGTACACATTACCTCATTAATCAGCAACACCTGTTAAGTCAGAACATAGCAAATGTGCAATTTTATTTCAAAAAAGTTCAATACTGTGGAGTAGCATTCCTTCTTTCTCTATGATAAAGCACAAGAATCAGCAAACCTTACCTTGGAACCATTTTTGACAATCATCAAACACTCATAGTCAATGCCCAATGATAAGTTTCTTCATGCAAATTTCCACCATATAGTTGATTCCAATTGATCTGGTAACCTTATACACATACCGTTCCATTTAACATACATTGAGTTATAGAAATATCTTTCCTCTCTAGTTACACCATTCAGAAGTTAAGCTCTGATACCAATTGAAACTAAAATATACTCAAGAGGGAGTAATGTATGGTTATAAGAGTTATGTTGTAAATATTTTCATTAGTAAGTACAGTCAAGAACCATCATTAAGTAAAAGTAAATGTAAAAAATAAACAACACCACAGATTCTAAAGGTTCGACTTTGTGATACGTCTATTATCCAACTCACTCACTCTGTTATAATCACCTCTTGAACTG
Source organism: Bassia scoparia (assembly GCA_008642245.1). NCBI lineage: Eukaryota > Viridiplantae > Streptophyta > Magnoliopsida > Caryophyllales > Amaranthaceae > Bassia > Bassia scoparia. The sequence goes on from SNQN01000684.1 coordinate 64,221, forward strand.
ACAACAAGAATACAAGAATCCGAATAGTGCCAACAAATAAGATCCCAACTTCCACACTATGAAATTCTACCCAAACCACTAAGCTACGTATCGAGACATGTAACTACGGGATCCGGTGTGGTCCCTAACTCAAGGGTCCTGCCAGTCAAATTAAGGATCCTGTATATCTCTGTGCTTCACATGAGTTGCAACATCTTTGGGTCTCAAATGACAAGTAGTGGCGCTTAAGGCTGTGAATTGAGGGGATGAAATAAAACCTAAGGTGTATAGAGGAGATGCGTCGTAGCGAGTAATCACGAGAACTTGCAACCTATGATTTTCGTAAAGACTCGTCAAAGCTTAGTTGTGTTTCCTATTCCTCTTAGTAAAGCCTTTGTAATAATTGAATGACTTCTGTAGGATATATTTCCTGGAAAAATAAATATCACGAAAAATAATTTATTTTTTTCCCTCCCTGTCAGATTTTTTTATTGTAATAAAAAATCTACTTATGAACCAACACTATACTTTCCAACTTAATGCTTTCTTGCACAAAAACCCTTCCATCCGTTAATTTTCAAAATCAATTTTTACGCGAAATTAAACTTTCCAAAAAAATCAGAGTTAGAAGTAACACTTTGAGAGGACTGTCTGGAATCTTCCACGTCCAGCAACCTCATTACCTGAAGTTGTCTAATAATAAGCAACCGAACTACTATTATATCCAACTGCTCAAACTCATCTAATATTGACCTATAGTGATTTATCAATCAACAAACTACTTTACATTCAGAATAACCTAAATCTATAACCTTGAGCATGTCTTCACTCCAATCTCAGATGTAGCTCCATGAGCTTATCTATACAATCTTTGAACTTATCTTTACTAATAGCCAAATAAACTTCATATCTTAATGTAGTTCAAAAGTGCACTCTTCATCATTCAAAACTCACGAGAACTCAACCAAAGCGGCTCTACCTAAGTATGCATTTTTACAATCTACATTATCATGTATTTGCTTCATTACTATGTCTTAAGGATTGCATTAATACAAACTTTGCTTCCTATAATACATGCATCATAGAAGCTTCTAAGTGATTGACTTTGAGTTAAAGTCGAAAGTCAAAAACAAATCATGAAAAGTCAAGCACTGACAATCATTCACATATATCAATGACATAGATTCGTTAAAACACTAAGAAAAGGAAAAGATAAAATAATTTCATACTTCAGTTCACATAATTGCAACCTTACAATGCCAAAGTTATATTTCCTTACCTATTATAATTGAAATATTGCATACCATACCGGGGCTTAACCCCAAAACAAAACAAGCAAAATCAATATCATCTTTAGCATCTCTACAAGTGCACAAAATTGACTTCGTTAAAACATATACAAACAAACATAACATAAGCATGAGTTAGACTTCAAAAGGCAACTGCTCTTATCTAGTAAAAACCAAGGATTCACTTCCTGAAGCCAAACATTTTTTCCGTCCGAACCTCTAAAAATCTGCCACCAATAAACATCAAAGAAGAACTCACAACTAAGCTAGGAACCCATATTCTTTTTACTTAGCATTACTCACTAGACTCTACATACAATTAAATAAAATTAGCAAAGATAATTAACATAGTACAAAAGCAGAGCAAAAGTCAAAGTCTAGAAATAAAAGATCAGATCCCCAAGTCGATTAAAAATCCCTAGTTGACAACATTCAAAACACCAATCCCTAAGTTGATGACTCAAAAGTAAACAAACTGACATGATAATGCAGACTCTTATAAGCAACGTTAAGAAGTTAATATACTTGATTTACACCGAAGAGCGAGATAAGCTTGCAAAACGTAAATGTGACATCAAAGAATATAATTCGGTCCTCGTTGACCTTAGCCCAGTGATTCCTCTGAGCACAGAAAAGAGTTTAATGCAATCCAAATACATATACTTAATTCACTAATAGAAATGATTTTTCGACCATTCTCACAAATATGAATAGAAAAATTGATTTGCACACTTCCCATAACCTCTTACACTCAGCTCACAAATGATTCCAGACTGGTTTGTTCTCCCAAGAGTAAAGAGGCTGCAATACATTCGACAATTACTCTATATGATGGTATAATGGTGCCACCTTCCTAACAAGTCCATAAATACCTAGCTATGTATTACAGTGCTAAATCACAGAATAAACATAAGCCAGTTATGGCTCTTCTTGCATCATACAACAATACTTTCACTTTCAAGTGGAGCGATTCTAAACGAGACGTCTGATCATACCAAAGATGTCAATGCCTACATCATAAAGAGTTTTTATGGTTAGAACTCTGTCTAGAGTTTTTGATCTTCCCCACAATGCGTAGACAAAAGTTTCTACTCTCACAGGTGGGATAGGCTACTAAAGGACGTTTTGTGCTCATCACTATAGTCAACATAACTAAATTTCACAACTGTAATAACTGTGTATTGATCTGTGGCGTTCTACTACGATCTACTCTACAAGAGAGAGCGTCGAAGCGTTGCGTGCTCAACATAAAGAGTCTTCTAGCTCCAGTAGGCATCTCTGCGATTTGTTACACAATAAGGCTAGGATAGTCCATTGAAAGTAAGGCCAAAGGAGATGGACCTTCTGTGCTATCGTAAAATAGACAACGAAAAAATGTGCGAAACAAAAAAATTTTTTTGTCAAGGTAAACCCCTAACATCATGGCAGCAATTTTGTAACCTGTAGCAAACGAAATATATTCCTAGTATCTTTCATGCTCTTATTGATGACTAACGACACTGTAATTTGGTCCCCTTAGGTGTTCAAATTAGAATGAGTAGAACAAACAAGAATAAGTCTAATGTAAGTTCCTTTTGAATGGATGACAAACGTGACCAGGAACAAGTTAATGCAAAGTAAACAGTGGTACTAACATATGAGCAACATTATAAGCACTGACTGATAAAATACTAGTATAAACTTGTCTTCAAACGCAACTTAAATTATTGCAATTAGAAAACATGTTATATTTAGTTCTTATAAATTACTATGTGCTTAGGTGTTTAGTTAGGAGTACCAATAAAAGGCTAGCTGTATTAAGAGTAACTTTATTCACAAACTTTGTAATCATCTTATATTGTAAATATTAGCCTCAGTGAGTCCAATATGTACATAAACCATAGGAACGCTTCGCATATCGTAATGAGATTCATTCACGGAAATTAAACTAAAGAAAAACATTTATCTTCTCATCTCCTTACGTTCTCTAAATGCTATAGGGTTCTCTCTGCTAATTCGTTACTCCCTCCTTTATTCAGTATCATGACTTCATCAAAGATCTAGTAACATTGAATCACCAATCATGATACTTCGAAGTAATACCCTTAAACTGTTGACAAGAGATATATACTCAAGGAAGATAAAATACTTTGATATCTCTATTAATATTAGAAATGTTAGCTAAAAAATAGTGAACTTCTAAATATTCATCTAAAGTATATTTAAAGTAGGTGATAACATTTGAGTGTGTGAAAGCGTTGGAACAGAATTGAAGTATACATTGTGTATTATGACTGTGTATGGTTTATGCAACTTCTGGGAAATCAGCAATACAGCGTATAAAAAATAAATATGAACTCAAAGTTCCTACTCCTGTAAAAATCTATGAGTGGTATATCCTAGAGTTATTAGACTGCGAAGATTTCACTATCAGAGGCAAAAATGATATTGTAATCGCGCGTCTACTATTAGATCTACAAGGTCCTTTGAAAAGATTTACACAAATTATTTTTTCTAACTACTAAATGATTTTCTCCAATACATTTCCATATCCAAACAAGAACAAATCCTTATAATTCTAAGTTAGTATTATACAAAAAAAACGTCTAAATATTCCTCGAGTAAATATAGTTATAATTTTACTAGACCTATGTATTTATCATTGAGGAAATAAGAAACATCCAATAAAGTAGGTAAAAAAAATACAATGGCTCAAAGAATAGCTGTTGAAAATGTTAATATATAATCGTAATGCTAGTTCTACCAAAGATCTTTGTAGTTCATGACGAAATTCCCTATTCCCACTCCCTATACTATAACTCCACGATATCAATACACATTTCCTCACTATTAAATAATAATTGTCTCTCACACATTACAGCTAGAAAAGCAGCCTCATTAATGAATTCGATAGCTGACCCGTGCAAATTTAAGCATGTCCATATCTAAATATTAATTAAAATACAGTGATTCTCATTCACACTTAAAAATTGTCGTCATAGACACATCACTATGATAGCTTTTAAAACTTTATATTTTTCTCATTAATATCCAAAGCGTCATATTAAAATAGTATACATATATAAGAGACTTGATTATTGTCAAGGAATTACTTTCAATCATGTTAAGTGGTACTTGAAAATTATTGTAATGATAATTCAATAGATAAGTCTTTGTGGTTTGCAAAAACAAGCAACGTTATCTCGATCTAGAGGTGATTTCATGACCACGCCACCGACGTTTCGGGTAGTGATAATGTATGTGAGTTGGTTTGCGGAGAGTAAGAGATATGTGTATGCGAGCTCTCAGCTAATATTCATTTTCCGGAGAAGGTGTCATGGGCAGTTCAGTTCAGTTCAGTTTCGGTTGGTAACAGTTTAGTTGAATTCAGCTTGACCATGTTCAATTCAGTTTTGGGTGGATTGAAACAGTTCAATTTAGTATAGTTCAGTTCAATGCAATTAAAATAGAAGTTCGGTTCAGTTCAGTTCAGTTTTGGTTGATAATAATTAAGTTCAATTCGGTTGAAGCGAAATCCAATTCAGTTCAGTTCAGTTTGGTTGATGTCGGTTCAGCTCAATTTAGTTGAGGCGTAATTCGATTAGCTTCGGATTTGGTTGGTGACTTGGCATCGGTCCAGATCAATTCAGTTGAATCGTGATTCATTTTTGGTTGGCATCGGTTCAACCAGTTTAGTAGATACGATATTCGGTTTCAGTTTTGATTGATAAGGGATGAATTCCATTCAATTCAATTAGGATCCTGTCTAGTTTTGATCCGTTGAAAGTGGATTCAGCTATGAGAATAAGATAAATGTCATTGAGTTATGAGTATAAGATATCAAAGTCAACTAATCAACTCCGTCTAAGTTAATTAATAGAGCATAACATGTTAATTAATCAACTCCGTATAAGATCAAAGTAAACTCCATATGATATCGAAGTTAATTATTATGATGCTTTACGACAATACATCTTTTAAGGAAATAGATGATTGTATCAACAGTCTAATAACGATAGAGTTTCATACATTTAATATGAAAGAGCGGATCAGATGTCTGATATGGTAGGTTATAGTTGATTAATTGGTTGATATCTTAATGTCTACTTTTATATGAWGATTGAAGAAGTAAGAGTATCTAGTTCGATTAGTCTTAGAATGAAGATTCTAATAGCAATCATTAACTTAAATACATTGTTTGGCTAAAAGATGTTTAATACCACTTGTAACAGTTCCGTTTATGATATTATGATGGAGTTCCCGATATGAGGGACTTTTCCTATAAGGAAGGATTAGAGTTGAAAAGTGATTAAGAATTCTCAATCATTGTACTATTAGAATTAGTGCATATTGTAGGTTTTCATAACCTTGTCTTAAGCCCATATAAACCATGTCTCAAGGTGTAGATTACATTGTCTGTTTGTGTCTAAAACCTGTCTGATTTTCATTTTTATCATAGTTCCATATGTATATAGTCATACAAATATCTTACCTTGTCTGCATAGTATACGTACCAACCATGTCAAAAGTTATAAATTAGATTGTTAAATGATGATTCAAACCTTGTCAAYTTTTTTATACGAACCATAACTAAACTGGTTAACTGAAATCTCTCTTTTATTCCTGAATCTAATTATTTCAACTTGATAGGTCGTTCATAATAATCGAATTATTTCAATTTCATAAATAAACTCATGAAACATTTCAAAGATGATCTTTTTTGCGTGTAATTTTGTACGCTTTCGATTTCAATATAGAATTATATAAATACCAATAACATTATATAAACTAGTTCAATTAACCAACTCTGTCTTAGTTATCAATCATAGCTAGCTAACCTTTTAAACTATCTACGTTAATATATTTGATTTTAAATTGAGGTTAAAAAACACTATCAACTATATCTAATTTAACTTTATAATTTGATCAAGAGTAATTGTTTCATGAAACCAAATCAATAAATGCAATACATACAGTATCTCTAAATTTTTTTTTCAAGTAGTAAATCACACAATAATAATAATTAAGAAACAAAATTAAACAGGGTATACATTGAACTTTTAAAACTAAAATAATATCACTCAATAATACAATAATAATATAGAAATCTAGTATTTCTAATATAAATACTATCCAAAAAAATTAGCTCACATACAACTCAGTCAATGATCCAAAACTGAATTAATCAATGGCAAAAACTAATGTCATGTCACCAATCCATGACTAACAATCAATGACAAAAGCTAATGCCATTTGTCATCAATCCATGACCTACTTATGCAAATGTCTTTAGAAGTTGGAGGGAAAATGGTATTTAAAATTGGAGGGAAACTAATGTCATGTCATTCAAAGTAGTCCATTGATCATAATTTTTACAAATTATTATACAGTACATAGAAGACAATTGAAATTAATTATTAAGATTCAAATAGTTTGTTTATTTAATTATTAGTTTATCAGTTTAATTTCAATTTCAGATTTAAGTTCAGTTTCTTTCAATGAATTTTAGTTTCAATTTATTTCAATTAAGTATTTTCAATTCAGTTGATTGCATTTCGGTAAGTTCGGGTTCGGTGTTTTGGTCAGTTGATACAGTTCAGTTGCTTACAGTTTAGTTTCATTTAATCTCAGTTCAGTTAATTTCAGTTTCAGTTTTATGGTTAACAGTTATTTCAGTTTTCAACGGTTAATTCAGTTCAGTTTTGTTCAGTTCAGATACAGTGTCAGTTTCAGTTTTATATTATCAGTTCAATTCAGTTTCAGTTTGATCAGTTCAGTTAACTTTAGTTACAGTTTATTTCAGTTCAGTTAATTCAGTTAAATATTCAGATTATGTTCAATTCAGGTAAAATTAGCTCATAACCAAAATTACAGCCCATCCTCCGGCAAGTATATATTGTTTCAATTATACTCCCTCCGTTCAGTTATTTACCTTCTTTTTATAACTACTTTTTACCTTAGGCCCCGTTTGGTATGCGTGTAATTCATTAGGGGTAACAAAGGTCAAACTTGATCAAATTAAGAAGAAAACATGTGAGTTAAGATGTGGATAGAAGAATAATTGCATTTTTTTGTGACTAAAAAAGGGAGATATGGAGTAATGATTACTTCAATATGAGGTTAATAATTACTCTAATYTGGATGAAGATATCCTCCCAAATGAGAGTGATAGTTCCCCTTTTCCTCCCACCACCACCACCACTTTGTCCTCCCCACCACCACCCTATCTATTTATTTTCACCTTTAAACACCTTTGTTTTCTTATGTTTGACTTTTATTACTCCCTTAATACATTACCCTCATACCAAGCGGGGCCTTAATGTTACTTTTACTCCTAAAACTTTTCATATTACCCCTTATTTATGTCCTCATTATTCTCGATTATCCACCCAAACTTACTCTACTCATTTTTAATGCACTTTAAATTTACTACACTCATCACAAACAAATTAAAAGTATAATACAACTTCCAACTAAAACCAACATATTTTATCCAAATACRAATTTTCCTTAATTGACATGCAATTCTACAAATGTAATTTCACAATTTTCCAGATAAATCGAAACGAATGGATCGGAGTACCTCTTAATTTCACAATTAAACGTTTATCATTAATTCTCTTATCATCTTTATCACTTAATGAGTAGTTTAATTCTCACCTTCAACCTAACATTCATTGGTCTTCTATCTCCCTTTCTCTATCTTCTTTAACTATTGATTTACCACTTCTAATAACCATTCGTCCATTCCCATTTTTAATTGTTTGCTTTACCCATGGTTTGGCATTGATTTAAAACTGGGTTTTGCATTTGTATACATGGTTAAGCACATGCAATTATTGAATATTTCGGGCCTGTTTACATTAACTTAAATCAACTGAATTGAACTGAACGAAGCTAAACTGAACTGAARTGAATWMWWTATMWMA
>SNQN01000684.1:112078-129992 GCA_008642245.1 Bassia scoparia
CAAAAATTATTATGAAATATTTTGACTAAAAATCAGGAAAAACTAATATTGAATACAAAATGTTAGAAATTAATAATCATAAATTGAATATGCACACGAAATATGAAGATTGTAAATAAAAACCAGATATTTAACTATTAAACATTGAATGAATAAAAAAATAGTACATTTTTATTTAAATTACAAACCATACACACTAAAAAAATATGGCAAAATATATTCTGAATATGAATATAAAAATGTTGTAAATTGATAATTTAAACTAATATTTGACTACAAATCATAATATTTTTAAAAAACCTTTATGAAAGAGATGAAATAATTATTGAATATTGCCAATACGGAATGTTGAAAGATTGAAAACATGTAACGAATATTTAATACGCAGTACTAAATCATTGAAATAAAAAAAATAGAGCTTTTTTATTTGTTTAAATTACCAAACTCATTTCACACTAAGAAGATTTAGAAGAAAAAAGTGCTGAGTATTGAATACGGAGTAACAAAAGGTGAATATTGATAATCGTTAAATTGAATACTTGTACTCATAGAACATTGATATGTGAACAAAAATTACGAAATAGTATGTCAATGAATGCTAAGATATTGCATGACAAAAGGTTGGAAGATTGTAAATCGAAGATCGATATTTAGTGTTAGTAGCTTGATAATAAAAAAAAACTTGTTAGTACATGTTTTGTCTTAATTACAAAACATACATCTGAATATCTAAGAAAAAATTGAAATACTAAAATAAGAAAAATTTGTACTTTATGGCATTTTTTTACATGACATTTTTGTCACTTTAGTATTAAAGACATTGTAACTGTTTATGATATTTGTTTCTCCTTTCTCTTTCACTTGATCTATCCCTTTAAATGTTTTTGTTCAAACAACACCAAAATAATTTGCTATACCAAAATTACATGAGTAAGAGTTTGTCATATTAAATAGATTGTACAAATATAACTAGATAAAGGATTGTCGAATCATTACAATTTAAAAATGTTGAAAATTGGGAAGGTTATAGACAGAAACATATTACTATTGTGACTCATTAAATATAGTATTACTAAATATCGTTAGGTATAAAGAACAATCTCTGCTTAATAGTGATATATTGAATTACACAACATGAAATCGATAACGACAGGATAATTGACATACTGAAACGTTGAAGATTGTAAATATAATTTGAATCAGAATTATACCTCCCATGTCACAATTATACTAAAGAAATTACAATTGACGCTCACAATATTCATACGTTTCCCCAATGCAAATAAAGTTTCGCATCGTTAAATATAATCTTTAATAATGCTCTATATTTGCATAAAAATTATAACAATTGAAATAAATTAACAATAAACCTATATTCAAAATCAACCCCAAATCAAACACCAACTAACCCCACATGAACTATATACATTCCCTATAAAGACTACCAAGTATTACAAGATTCTCTTCACTTGTGAAAGTACAAATCAAACGCACCTCCAATATGTAGAAATACTTTAAGGATACGGAGGGAGCAGCCTACACCATTAAATCGACATTTGAATAAATACAAGAACCAGAAAACCCCACAAAAATATAACTACTATACAGTAAGAAATTTAGAAAAAAATAAATTTAAACTCAACTTAAGATACCAAAGAGTAGAGACACTGATAAGTAAAGTAAAAAAACTAAAATTATAAGATTGAACACCTTACGAAAAACCCGAATACAACCACTCAATACAAACATGGTATGACCCAAATATTACATACTTGTACATAATGATTAGACACAACAATACAAAATGTTTAATATTGTAAATCATCAAATTGAAACTTTACATAACGCCCAATAACTCAAAACATAAATCACCCAAACAGTAAGCACCCCCTCTATTGTTTTAATACCACAGCATACCACCCAAGAATAATGAACAAAAAATGAATATTGAGTTACACAAAATGATAAGAGCAACATTGAAATAATACACTGAAATTCAAATCCGCATACACAAACCCTTCGAAGATTGTAAAACTATCCAAATCGAATAAATTCACTAACTAAATTGAAATAAAAAAACAATACCTTTTTTAAAAAATCGACGAAAGGCAATAACAACAACACACACCCACGTACACACTCAAACAAATTTGGTGGGAAAAACCACAACACACAAAACCTATATTAAATACAAAATGTTGAGCATAACCTGATAATCATAAACTGGTAGAAATAAGCAACTACGAAATATTGCAAAATATAATAGCATACATAACACATATGAAATACATAACATATGAAAATTAAATAAAAAAAAAATAAAATATCTTTTAGTTTATAAGATTAATCAAATACAAGAAAATTGAACTGCGTAAAATTTGAAGGAAAAGAAACCAAAATACATTGAAATACAAAATAAAATTGGAGATTGATAGCCAACTGAATTTGGATATATGAACAAAAGACTTAATAGAGACTTTTTTTTGACAAAAAAAACACCTATTTTAAAACTATTAAAATTGTTGTGAGAAAAAACACCTTTTAAAAATTTTTGTAAAGACACCTAACACGAGAAAAAAATTTTGTGAAAAACACCTTGAAGCCCAAATAACCAAGAACTAATTGACCCTCTATTTTATCACGAACTATACACCCATAATATCTATATAATATACCAACACCCTAATAATCTACGCATATATCTCAACCCAACCTATTATCCCATTTTTTCCGCTAACTAACCCACCACCACCACAATACCTCCACATCACCTCTAACATCATTTTACAAACCTTAACTCCACAACTCAATCTCAACCAGCACCACGAATCCACCCTCTATCATCAAGATACCACCGGAATACAAAAAATACCTTTTTTTAAAAAAATGACAAGCATACACACTAACAAATTTGGGGGGAAAAACCCCTAATATTAAATACAAAATGTAGGAGATTGATAATCGTAAACTGGATATTGCATACGAAATATTGAAGATTGTAAATCATACATTGAATATTTACTAGTGAAAATTGAAATAAAAAAAAAGTAATATCTTCTTGTTTTAAATTATCAAGTACAAGATTGAACGCTAAAATTTGAGAAAAACCAAATATTGAATACAAAATATTGGAGATTGATAGTCCTAAACTGAATTTTGTATATGAAACAATAGACTTAATTAGAGACTTTTTTTTGTCGATAAACACCTTTTAAAACTATTTTTTTGTGAGAAAACACCTTTTAAAATATTTTATGTAAGAAGACACCTAACACGAYAAAAAATTTGTGAGAAYACARCTGAAGCCATTAACCAAYCTTTGACCCTCTATTTTTTACTACTTACACCCTAATTCTTTATATATACACCCTAATTCTACCTAATATTCCATCCRCAACCTTTTAATCCCATTTTCTTCCTAACTTAACCCACCACCACCCATCTCAATCACTCTCCTCCATTTTTACAACCTTAACATCCCACCACTCATCTCAACCAGCACCACATCACCCCTCTCTCACCACCTATACTATAGCGACCACCATCTCACTCCTCGTAATCCCTCAACATTTCTGCCCTTGCCACCCCTTCTATGCCCCTCGCGTGCCCCGTTCTATGCACTCACCGCCCTCGTCACCCTTCGCCGCCCTCATCGCCCCCTTCTACTCTCGCAACCCTTCTCTGCCCTCGTTGCCCCCTTCTCTGCCCTCGTCGCCCTCGTGGTGTTTGTTTGTTGGTGGTGTTTGTTTCTTGGTCAATGGTGGGAGAAAAGGAGTTTATYGGGTTGGGTCTTAATGAGGGTGGTTGTGAGAGGGAGATTGTGGTGAAGGAAGGAGAGAGAAAGAGGTGTAAGGTGAAGGGARGAGAGAGAATGAGGAGGTGTATTGGTGGTTGAGGATATATGTAAGGTTAATTTAGTTTTATTGGTTTTATTTAGGTTAAATTTGTTTGTTAATGTATAATTATTGTTAATTAGGGTTTTAAGTAGTAAAAACTAGTGGTCAAAGCTTGGTCAAAGCATTTAGGTGTCTTCTCACAATTTTTTTTTGTTTTAGGTGTCTTCTTACATCAAATATTTTAAAAGGTGTTTTCTCACAAAAAATAGTTTTAAATTAAAAGGCGTTTTTTGGCAAAAAAAGTCTTAATTAGAAGAAATGAATGTGGACTAAAAAAAATTATACAAAGTACTATAAAAAAAATCAACAAAATACAAGGAATAAAGAAAAAGAAATAACAAGAAGAAGAAATAATGAAGAAAGAAAGGGGAAAAAAAGCATAAGATGAGGTGTAGCGTGAAAAGGAGGAGGAGAGGGTCCATGCATTTTTGCATGGACCTAGGGTCTATGCAAGYCCTATTAAAAAATATCAATTTATATCCTTTACTATAAGACAAGTGGATCAACGTGAGGATGACATTTGTCACTCCGTGATTTATTAGMCTTACAGTATAGGTATAGAATATAGAAGATTTTCTTGCTCGATTATGTGGTCATTGAATATCCTTTACTATAAGACAAACGGATCAACGTGAGGATGACATTTGTCACTCTGTGATTCGCTGGTCTTACAAAATAGGTATAAAATATAGAAGATTAACCAAACCTMTTATTTCAAAAGTCAGAGGTTCAAGTCCTTGTAATTACATAATACCAATTATTTTTATTTTAAGTTGAAATAATTAAATACATTGACACTTGTCACATTAGAAGGAGTCCATGTGGCGTAACCACGTTGTATGACACTCCTTTTAATATATTTTTATAGATAGATAGATAAGCACTTTTCAAAAAAAAATAACGATCAGCAAGGTAGTAGTTAAGTCAATATTCAAGTTGATATTTTTTTAAAATTCAGTAAGGGTATAAGGTCTTTTTAATAAGGGACACCATTCCTCCCCACTTCCCTCTATGTATATATGAGATAACTTACTAAATTTTCATTTTGAATATGTTATATTTTGAGATTGCTATTATATGGCAATAAATAGTCAAATATACTATAGGGATATTTTATGACTAATATTAGTTATGCTTATATGGTAGCTATATATGATTTTATTGACTTAAAAATGAGATAATATATTCCAACTAAAATGAGCGCATGTTTATATATATATCACTGAACTATTTTGTATTGACTAAAAACGAGAGTCAATATATTGGCTAATCATTCTTAGTACGTTTGCTATTGACTATATATTTTACTACAGGATAAGAATGAATTATACTGGTATATATTGGACTAATGTGAATATTGCTATATTGCTATATTATTGACTAATGTGATATTGCTATTAAACAGGTCTGATAGATTTATTATTTGTTGTACTCTCATAATAGATGCTTCTATAAGATTAACTAGTTTTTAGTTACGCTATAGCGTGCTTGAAACTTGTAAAAGAAAATAAAAAAAAGATAAAAAATTGTTAATCTTATATTATCACGTTTCTGTGAACTGTATTGTTTTATGAATGGTCAGTTTCTTTTTTCAATCATAAATTTTTCTACTATCAAGTGTTTTCGTTTTAAGTTAGTAAGTTTAATTTGATAAATATTAAAACTCCTTTGATTGAAAATTCATAATATAGGCGAGTGAAGATTAATTAAGTGAAGATTTTAAATATGTTAGTGATATTTACAAGGACGAATAGACATCTTCTAGGGGGACACATTGCTCCCGTCGATCCTTGGCGGCGTTATATCAATGAGAATAGCTGATCCATGAGAGTCTCTATTATATAAGCCAAGGGGGGAGCTACTGTGCGCCCCTATGAATATACGAAAGCCTAATCGAATTACATTATGTTAGATTTTAAAAATGAAGTCAAATAACATCCAAACACAGTTTAATTAAAGTAAAGACATGAATAAATCAAACGTAAATCATTTGGGTACGTAAATATTGAACAAAGGAAATTTAGCGCATGAATATTAATTAATTTTCAATCAAAGCAAATATAGTTGGCATAATTATCAAAAGTTACAACTAAACCACCAAATATATTCATTGTGCTGATCTAAGTAAAACAATTGGCATTTTCCTGTAAAAGTGCAAATATAAATTTTTATCTGTTTTATATCAATCAATCAATGACAATAATGGAACTAGACATTAGTATATAATTGACATTTATATGACAATCACTATATATTCTTACACAATGTGATGAATTAAACACTATACATTGTACGATCTAGTTATATACAACACCCTTCCTTCCCCAATTCGAAAATATCTGAAATAGTCAAATCTCGAATTTTTTTACTATAATGTATGTCTATAGAGTATAGTAATAATTAATTTAATGTATGATGAACAATTAAATATAAATACTGTGCCAATGGTTGAGACATCTAAAAAATAAACGTCGGGAGTACATTATAATGTAGTATGTACACTACCTTATTAGATTTCATTAAGAATTTTAAATTGTTGTTGCTCACTGAATTCATTGTTAGACTTACAATTTTTCATTTGTTGAAAGTTGATTAAGTCATATTCCGTGCTATACAACTTATTTTAGACAACCGTAAAAATCAAAGGTGATTAAACAATTATGATAAGTATTTAATTGTGTGGAAGTAATATATCATTAGTCAGAGTAATTCCATAAAAGTTGTTTTTTGATTCTATATGTTATATATAATAATTTGAATTTTGTTGAATCACAATACATAATAAATATACTTGATACATCATCACGTGCTTCAAAATGCTTATAGATGTGGTGAAATATACTGATACACGCATCGCGTGCTCAAAATTCTAGTAATATGTTTATGTAATCCGTAAGATCACTTTGTATATTTTGTAATCTCATATAATGTAAATAATATATTTTCAATTTTTTTTTGTCCCAGTATGCATTGGTGACTTAACATATATTGTGAGCAAAGATCTATCCAAAAGATCTTGTGTATGTTGGATATGTGTATACTGTGTATACATATATATAATGCATGTCATTCCTACCGATATTCAACAATGAAAGGATCAAAACATATTTTTTCTCTATCAAACAATTTTTCATAGGCGACTTTCTCTTAATTCCATCTTTTGAAAAAACCTTAAATCCTTTTGAATTTTCTCTTTCTCCCTTTTTCTGTTGTCGTGATATTTGATATGGAATTACTTGGTTAGTTGGTTTCATGGTTGTCAAAACATAACCTTTTAGTTGAATGTTCCAGTTTTAATTTGAACAACTAGTGTTTTGGTCCGGGCAATGCCTCGGATTATCGCCCGGGCCAACAAATATAAACAATGATATGCTATATAMAGTTGATTAATTTGTTCTTTTGTACTCCGTAGTATTTTGTGATTTTTTGGTAAGTAAGGTTTTTATTATGAAAATAATACTCGTAGTTATAACTAAAAATATTAGAGAAAGAAAATAAATCACTTTTAAATTACGGAGTAGTTAAATATGATCATGATACTTAATTTTAATTTATTTGATACGATAATTAATGAAATTGTTGTGGATTAGTCGTTAAAACCAAACCTTTCATCTCAAAGGTCATAGGTTTAAGTCATTATGTTTGCATAATATCATGTATTTTTATTTTTTTAGTTAAAATAATTAAATACTATGATACTTGGCATATTAAGAGGAGTCCACGTGGCYTATTCACGTTGTGTGACACTCCTTTTAATATATTTTTATAGATTCTATTTTTTCATATAGGTTTGAGTATTTACTATATTATCCTAATCTGTATTGAATTTAAGATTACAGTGTTGCATGCATTTTTCTTATCAATTTATCATGGATTTATTAGTTATCAACCAAAAATTTATGTTCTTTTCCTTTCATTTGTTGTTGCAGATTAATGGACACTCAAAGCACAAAGTAAGGACTAGGAAAAGCTCATGCTTTGCAATATTCATTTTTGTTTGCCAATTGATAGGAGTTTTTGTAATTTAAATTCTACGAATTTTGATATCCTATTTTATCGTAACCAATATCAAACATTATGTATTGTATGATACTCAATATAGGTTGATATCAGATCAATTTTACCATGATATGTTTTCAATCGTTTTTATTTTCACAAATTTTCATACTTCTTTCGTTTCTTTTAAGTGGAACATTTGATTTTTTGTACATATTTTAAGGAAGAGATATAAAGGTGTAAACGAGCAAATTAGATAAACAATGACRAGAAAAAGAAATGGTGCATTTGATTGTGGCAATGCCATGCTTTTATAATTACTAGAAAAACWGGAGAATTATGTATCAATCTTTATGATTGTTGCTAGCTTATAATTGCATATCTTCAATCTTAAAAATATAACATTTGTTATTGTTATTGTGTAATTTTTTTTTACAAAGGTTCTAATAGTAAATAAAAATTTAATTGTCTTATTGCAATTTTGATAATTATCAATAACTTGATTATTGTTTTGAATTTATAGGTGTTGATAAATAATGCAAATTTGATTCTTGGCATGTTTTTGTAATTACTCATATGTTGTTTCCTTATTTTAATTTTTTTGACGGGTTGTTTCCTTATGTAAATAATGGTACTAAATGTTGTGTTTTTAATGCAATTTTAAAAAGGGAAGGGAGCTAAAATTGTATTTTTGCCTGAACACCGCCTCCCCCTCCCTTGTATAATAGCGATTAGAGGATTGAATTGGTTATATATTCAGTTTCTTTAGTTTAAATATTTTTTTAACCATTGTTAAATACTTAAATGTAATGTTGTTTTTTCTGTCATTGGTAAATGAAATTACACATATATGGCTATATGCGAGAACTTAAAACTACCTAATATGAGTATGAATTTATGACTCAACGAAAGAGGAATAAGTGAGAAATCTTTTTTCTTATGAAAATATATGATTTTTTTTATTAAATGAGTGTTTTGCTATTTTACATAATAATCAATTATTTAATTCAGTTTCTAAATTCAAAATTTAGTCCATAACATATTTTTAAATGTGAAATATATTAATCAATAATATTTAAAATTATAAAATATATTACTCCCTCCGTTCCATATTGTTTTGTGTATTAATTATTTGAGGAAAAATAGGAATAATCTATTAAAATGGAAGTTAGGTCAAAAAGCAATTAAAATAGATTGAAAGAGATATGTAAGGGGGGGGGGGGGGGGGGGGGGGGAAGAGGGAAAATAAGAGAAAGTGGTAGTTCCCACTATTAAAAAATAGTAAAAGCATGTCGAAATTGAACAATTCTCAATGCACAAAATATATGGAACGGATGGAGTATGAATATTTGATTTTCCAAAAAAATTGTCATTCTTATCTCACTTTGTATATATACTACTATGTATGGGTCAGTAACGAATAATGTACAATATTTAATTTCATCATCGTAGTATTATGTTAATATTTTATTGAATGCCTAAATTATAACAAGTACTACACTTGATATTGTAAACTTTTATAAACGTCGCATTGGACGGGTATTTAACTAGTATATGCACTATAATTATTTTGGTTATAAAATCACATATATATGTAGACATTATATATCGTTACGCGTGATTAAACCGACTACATATCATCATAAATTTTTCGATCATATAGGTAACATTTATTATGTTACATTCATATAATTTAGTTATTTCAAATAGATGCAATTTTAACAATATTGGGTTTTTTTTTGTAGGGATAAAAAAAACTCAAGCAAGTATTAAGAAACTCATATCAACGATTTCAAAAGCTTGTGAACGAATGCTCTCTCGTGTTATTTCTCATTTTGGCGTGGATAATAATACATGCAACATAGAGCAACTAACCATGAATATAAAGTGATATTCCTTGGAAAAACTCAAGTATGGATTGTGCAGAATACAACTTCCATTTAATGTTGTTGAATTTGTCCCCTTCGACATCTTCTTAAAAACGAAATCGATGACATTTATTTAGTAGGTAAAATTATGACTTTGATGCAGAAATATTTAATATATATATTTAAATAAATTCTCAAACAACCTTGTGAAGTGTTGCGTGATTCTAACGCAGGTAATAATCCTTAACTAACAAGACTAATGTAGACTAATCTGTTGAATTAGAAGTGCCCAATATGCATTAATTTAGTATAATGCTTTCGACATTTGGTAATTGAAAATAATTTCCTATGTTTTGCATTTATTTGTCCTAAGGCTGAATTTTGTAGCTTCTATTGTGAACGTACTTATTTGGTACCTTGTTTCATCTAGTTGTTTGAAATGGTTCCACTGAAGACTTTTTGTCTTTAATGTTACAATGGGTTCATCTCAGAGTTTTAATTTCATGTTGGCTAATATATTGTCTATAAGTTAACAAAGTTTGTTGATGTGAATTTGACCTTGGTGTTGTTTTACCCTTGTTTGTGTGATTCTTTATTCCTTCTCTTTCCGTATTTTATTTCTTTCCTTAGATAAACGGCTAATTGAACTCTAAACCTATTGTTATTTAACAATCATATATTTGGTGTTGGATAGGTGATGTTGAGTTTTCTCCGTGTAACGTTGGCAGTGTTGGTGCAAACTCTGATGTACATGTTAATGTTGGGAGTAATGTGGATGCATTTGAACCATGTCATAGTCCTAGATTGAAGGCTAAATCACGATTGCAGTCAGAAAGTAGTGCCCACAATTCTGACCCTGTCGATGATCAAGATGAAAATGAGGAGTGGCCTTATTCCTGAAGTGGAATGGTTTTGAAACTATGATTGGTGTGTTGAGGAGTTTATAAAAAGTATGCCAAGTCAATGTGGTTTGGTGTGATCAGAGCTCAAGGTTCCACTTAGGGATGCAACGGGGCGGGGCGGATATTACAATTTCTATCCCATCTCACTACTTATGGAATTTTCATCCCGTACCCATTCCCGCCGGCGGATATTTCTTTTACCCCATCCCTCCCCGACGGACATAATATTGAACTATCCCGCCCAATGACCCAGGTGGGTCTCCAAACCACCTCATACCGTATTCCCCGCCCCACTACCCGCCAAAAATCAATTAAAACCTATTAACAAGCCAAATCTTGGTATGAAAAATAATTAAATACAAGTAAAATCTTGGAATAAATAAGCAGATCTACCATAACAAGTAGCAGACAGTACACAGTAGCAATTTGCAGCAAACAACACAAGCTATTGATTAATTCATAGCAAAAGAAATTTCTGCCTAATTGATTAATTCATAGCAAAAGTAATTTCTGCCTAATTGATTAATTCATAGCAAAAGTAATTTCTGCCTAATTTCCGCCTAATTCAATTAGCATACTTGGAATTCCGCCTAACTTAATTAATTCGTAGCAATTCATAGCAACAGCACAACACATAATTTCATAAAATGCAAACCTATTTCCTAACTTCCTCCTAATTCATTAATTTCCGTCTATTTCCGCCCAATTCATACCAATTTCACAGATGAGCCTAAACTTCGATGGAAAACTGGAAGTGAGAGTGAGAGTTATTTAGCTGAGTTTCGATGAAACTATGGAAGCGATACAACAAGAGTTAGAGAGAAATTAGGGATTTAGGGTGAGACTATGAGAGAGAGGCACTGAGGCGCCACAACATTACTACACTAGGGATTTCTATTTCTGAATTATCAAATGTGAGTGGGCAAGTGGCAGATATCATAAGGCCCAAAAGAAATACAAATATCATAAGGCCCAAAAGAAATACAAATATCATAAGGCCCAAAAGAAAAACTAACTCACAATACAGATATAATAAGGCCCAAAAAAATAAAAATATAAATAAAATTTTCAATTAGTAACCAAAAAAATAAAAATTCAATTATTAATTTTAAAAATGCGGGGCGGGGCGGATATTTWCGGGGCGGGGCGGGGATGGGGCGGAGGTAGCCAAAAAACCATCCCCATCCCTATCCCCGTCAAAGTTGGACCCATCCCCGCCCCGTTGGGGCGGGGATGGGGCGAGTCTCCTACTTGACCCGCCCCACTTGCATCACTTCCACTACAATAAAGGGTGTACAACGTGCGACAACTTGGAGGTGCGAGTGTGAAGGGGATCCTGAGCAGGCTTCTCAGAGGAAATGTAGGAGTAGAGCAAAGCGTCCCAATAGAGTTGTTGATGTGAGTTAGGAACTAGGAAAGACGAAGAAGCGTGTTTCAAAAAAGTGTTTTTGTGATGCTATGTTCCGTGCTACTATCAATGAAGTTGGGAAGTGGGTCATTAGGAAGGTTGTGTTGGAGCACAGTGGTCATGAACCTATTCCTACGATGGCTCATTTGGTGAAGGAATACCGTATGACCGCATTTAAAGGAGGTGTGACGAGAAAGCTATTCAATGTTGCTGATGTTGGAGTGCCTGTCCCAAAGATTCTTGCTTCCCTCGCTAACCAACGTGGTGGTTATGAAAACTTCCCTCTGATTGAAAATGATCTTAGGTATGAAGTACACGCTAGGAGGAAGTTGAAGATGGAGGGGGGTAACTCAAATGCTTTGGTTGATTACTTTAACAAAATGCAAAGCGATATTGAGGTTTTCTACCGTTGTCATCGGTTGGACTTGGAGGGTAGAATGAAGGACATCCTCTAGGTTGATCCAAGAAGCCSGGAGGCGTACAAAGAATTCTCGGACGTAGTATGCTTTGACATAACTTAGTTGACTAATATGTACGCACTTCCTTTCGCAAACTTTGTTGGCATTAATCATCATGGACAGACGATCCTTTTTGGTTGTGCATTGATCACCAATGAGGATTGCGATACCTTTGAAGTGGTTGGAGGCAATGGATGGTGTTGCACCCAAGGCTATTCTTACAGACCAAGCTGCGGCCATGCGAAAGCCTTTGGAGAAGGTGCTTCCCAACACGAGACACAAATGGTGTATTTGGCACATATTGCAAAAGTTACCTTATCGTTTTGCCAACATGGAAAGGTAAACCTCCCTACTCACCCCTTATAATTTGGTAAATAAAATGWATAAGCTATTTACATTTAGTTGTTATGTCCTTCCTTCTAATATGTTTTCCCCTTATTATTTTGTTGTTGGCCCTGCCACTTTTATTTTGTTATTTTCATTATTGTAGTTAATGCTCCCTTCACATCTAGTTATCAGCAACATTTTAAGGTTGTTTGTATTTTGTCTTGATAGATATGGTGAGATTAAGGATGAGCTTCTAAATGTTGTCTACAATAGCTTGGATGAGTCAGAATTTGAGCAAAGATGGGTTGAGGTGGTGCTACAAGATATGATGTTCATCTTAGTGAGTGGTTAGACACTCTATTCAACTGTGTATCTCGTTCATATGCCTTGAGTTCCTTCACTCTTAGCTCCGTGAATTACTATTTCTGGGCCGGGTCATGATCGTTCAACTCCTAAACAGGGAAGTTGAAAAGATGATAAGTCGAGTAGTGTCTTTATGAGTATCATTTTCTGTTTTCACGTAAAGTTACACATATTCTATCGACATTTGGTGCAAAATATATGTGTGCGGAGCTAGAGTTATGGGTTAACACTGTATAAGGATGAGAGCATTACCTGTGACGGAATCAAGAACCACGTATACGTAGCGAGATGTATCTTATTAAGGGATGGAAGAACAACCCTTTTATGCGATCAGTACGGTTTTTCCTCACGATCACTTTTACACTTTAAAGAATTCAAAACAAATGTGAGCAGTTGACTTATTTATGTGAGAGACCAGAAGAAAATTGATGATTGACATAGATTAGAAGTATGAACATGGAGTATAAGTTGGGGTCTAACTCAGACGATCATGAGACTATCTACTGGACGTGACTGGTTATCCACTGTATTCACCACTTATGTCTGTTCTTTTCAATATCGACGTCAGAGGGGTCTTACTTATAGTTTGTAGTAAGATGTGTTTGACAGATGGGAGTCGATACATGTGTTGCCATTCTTTGATTCTGCTCTCGACCGATAAATTAGATTAGCAAGGCTATGCCTGCATTGAAGTAAGCGGGAGAGTAATCTATACGCTGTTCATTTCTCTATCGCTACGGGGTGGAAAATGAATGGTAGTCGGCGAGGCAGCTTATCATCCAATAACGGGGAGGTTCATGATCCGGTTAGGACGGAATAGAAGGTCATATAGACTTGTGATCGTGCTTGAAGTGGCCTTTGAGTGTTGTTAACAGACATGGACGTTCAAAGTCGGAAGAGAGTGTACTGCAATTGTTTGTGAAAAGGCCTATGAAGCAAGTTCAGGAAGAAGTGAAGGAAAGTTCATGTGAGGAAGGTAGGGCGTCTTTCAGCAGAATCAGCAAATAGTGAGATTATACCACACTGATACTCAGTCGTGTAGGAGATTCAACAAATGAGAGGGTCCTCTTGACTTGGTCGTACTCACACCTTATAAAAGCGGCGGGAAATCATTTCCTGAGGATGTTCCCACTTTGGCAAAATGATGAACATGGTGGTGAACTCCATACGTGGCCACAACCTGTCAGAGTTTAGGTCGTGTAGGAAAGACAAACATTTCAAGACTCCTCATACCGAAAAGAGGGGTCGCCCACGGTGAGTAGATCAGTTTAAAAGTTATTCATGAAACCCGTGCAAGGGCTCACAAACTCAAATAATGAGTTGCTTCCAAAACACAAACTCGAGTCTACTTGGCACTTCCAAAAAGGGTCAGGGAAGGGTAAGGGAAACGAAAGCGGCTGTATGTCCATACTACTACGTATGGCGAAGGTGAATGCAAGGTAATTTAAACTCTCAGATTAAGCCTTTAGCTTATGTAGCTTCTTCATAATCTGATCATATTCTGTGTTTGTCTTCCTTTTAATGAATGATCAATCATATGATAGGAATGATCTCTGCTGCTGTGGGGCCTCGCTGCAGATCGCCTACCGTCTCTAATCTGAATAACTATAGATCCTCAGTATGCACAAGATCATTGATGAACGAAAATTAAATTTGATTACCATGTAATTTTTGGTTATCTACTATCACAAGTTTCTCATTCATTAGGTGAAGGGCGCAAAAAAGTTTCCTTTGCTGAGGGGTTCTGTTGATGATGTGCCATACAGGCCCGATCAAAAGATGAACCTTAACCAAGACCTGATATTGATCTTACAAATGACCACATTTGTACAATGGAGGCTTGGTATGCTTTCTCTGAAAGGTGAGTCTCTATTTGTGCATTGTATTTAGTCTATTTTGCATTGACCATTTGTTTTATCTTTTTTTATGGTCAGAGTCATTTTTGTAAGCTTTTATAGTTTATGTGTTTTTGGCATGTGTACTCTATAGCGTGATTACTGTATCTATCTAATATGGTTTGTGGGTTGTTACATTGTAGATTGAGACTGCTATGCTTCTTTACACTTGGAACAACTCAATGATCCATCCTCTTATGGTTCAACTTCTGATTGATCTCACAGGCCACGTCTCGAAATATTAAACTGGTTATCAAACAATAAACTAAGTTACTTAGCCAATGTTTTAATTAATGTTTAGAAATATGGCAAAGAAATAGGTGGTTTTTTATTTGCATACTGAACCAAAGGAAGTCAGGAAGGGAAAGAAGAAAAGAAAAGAAAAAGAAGGATCGGGGCTCTTTCTCTCTCTAGACCTCTAGGGTTTTCGTCTCTCTGAAGTATTTCCTTTTGGGGTGAAGCCTGGCTAAAACTCGATTCTCAGAGGAAGAAAGCGGTCAGCTCTGCAATCAACACATTCTTACACGCTCAAGGCTTCTAGTCACTAAAATTCGATTGGTACCTAAGCATAAGGGGCAGGATGTGGTGGTTGCACTCACTTCCGATTAGTGCTTGGGTCGGACTACCGGAAGTCAGTTCTCGGAGAGGAGGGAGTTTGGGAATTCTCTCTCCTGATCGTCTCTTTATCGATTCAACCAGCAGATGATTGTAGGTTCAGTTCTCAGCGAGATGTATTATGTTATTCATACAATTTTCAGAGCGATACGGGCTTGGTTCCTGTACGTGGTGGCGGCTAACACTCCGTCGACGGTAGTTGGCGTGGGTTCTTCCATGGGCCGAAGGTAATTATTATTCTTATTAATATTTTGACATTTAGCTAAATTATCTGTGGGATTCTCTCTACAAGGCTAACCCTAGATTCTGGACTGTGTGATTTTCTCAATCGGACTTGGTGAGCTGTTCACGTGGTGAGTACTGTTCCCCGCGTTGAGTACTTGGTTCATCGCGAGTATCGGTTTGATGACTGCTAATTCTGAATTGTGACTAATGACTACTGTGTTCCCCTTACCTCCTTTGGTTACTGTTATCAATTACTGCTGTGCCTACTGCTACTTTGAACAATTTTGTTATGACTAATGCTACTCAAATCCCTAATTCTGCTATGACTTGGACTATTTCTAAACCACAAATTGACCTTAGTGACATTAATGATGAGCTTCTTTTTTGGGATACAGCGATGGATTGTTTTATTGTGGGTGCCAAACCGRCTCCTTTGGTGGTGGAGGGTTTCATTAAGCGTATTTGGGGTAAATTTGGTGTTGATGTGGTGGSTCCGATTGGTAATGGGGGTCATGTTGTTTGTTTTTTGGATCAAGGAGGGGTTGATCAAGCTCTTAAGGGTTTTTTCAGCTTTGACAAAAAACCTATGATTGTGAAGAAATGGCATCCTGATGATGGTGTCCTTGACACAACACTCAAATCTCTTCCTATTTGGGTGCAACTTCTTGGGGTGTTTCGTGTCTCACTAAATTGGTGGGTGGTATTGGCGCTTTGGTGAAGATGGATGAATATACCGCTTCGAAAAAACGGTTCAAATATGTTAGGATTTTGGTGGAGGTCCAGGTGGATCAGGATATGCCTAATTCTTTTGAATTTATTAATGAGCATGGGATTGTGGTCACACAAAAGATTCATTATGAATGGAAACCTGTGTTATGCTTAAATATAAGAAGCTAGGACATGAGGAGGCTCATTGCRGATGGAAGCCCAAGCAAATGTGGAAGCCTAAGATGGTTGAGGCCAATGCACCTAATCCTCAACCATTGGACTCTARGGATGGGGTTGATTCCAATGCTCCCATGGATGCCTCTAAGYGGCCTGAGCAGCCACCCATCATTGATGTACACCCCCTTGGGTTTCAGCTAGTCTCTAAAGGGGGCAAATCTGCATCTAGGATACCTGCACCTACTCCTATCACCAATCAATTTTCAGGTTTGGATGATCCTGCTTTACCTGGTTTTGGTTCTGGGGTAGCTTTGGCTTGCATGGGAGATACTCCTGGGGGGATGACAACGCCCATCCCCCATGGATAATCTGCTCTTTTGGAACACTAGAGGGCTCAACAGGAGGGATAAGCAGATGTAGGTGAGAAAGTTAGCACTCACTAATAATGTGAAACTGTTGTGTCTTCTAGAAACCAAGGTCAAGGCTCCAGATTTAGGGGCTTTGTACCTTACTATTTGTCCTGGATGGTGTATTATAAGCAATATTCCTTGGAATGGCAGGGGTAGAGTGGTCCTAGCTTGGGATCCCAAATGTTTTCAAGTGGATATTAGATTTTGCTCTGATCAATGTGTACATTGTTATGTTGTGATTCCTCAGACTCAAAAAGGTTTTTTCTGCACTTTTGTGTATGCCCAAAATGCTAGGYAGGATAGGCTGCGGCTTTGGGATGATCTCATTTACCTTGCTAGGGATATACAGGAGGCATGGCTTATTGGTGGGGATTTTAATACTTGTTCTCTAATGAAGAGAGATCTGCTCCTATGGTGGACAAAAGAGGTATGACTGAATTTAGGTCTTGTATGGCTGCTTTATCAATGGAGGATGTCAAGTTTTCTYGTAGATTTTATACGTGGACTAACAAGCAAGATGGGGATCGACGTTTGTTTACAAAGATTGATCGGGTTTTGGCCAATTCACACTAGACCCTTTTATTTGATACTGCAGAGGTCACCTTCTTGCCAGAAGGTACTTTTGATCACACCCCTGGTTTGCTTAGATGCTATAAAGATGCCCCA
>SNQN01000685.1:0-30452 GCA_008642245.1 Bassia scoparia
CGCCAGAGAAGAGATAGGACTTACCTTACCATGTGATCAATACCACATCACAAGATTAAAACCCCTAAGGTGGTCTCGAGCATAGAATCATGCCATATTGAGACCAAGGTGCCTAGGACCATGACGCCTATTGAAGGTCACAAGCAAAATTCCATTGATTATGAATATGAATACGGACTTTCAAGTCTGTCCACTCACCAAATGGTGATTTCCCAGTGAAAGTCGCCAAAAAACTGTAGGGCTTGCCCGCCTTAGGCAAGGGGCGTGACTTAACTTCCAGATGTCCATGGCAGTTTGAGCCAGGAATCCGCATGTGGAATGCGTTGGGGGGTGTGTCGTCGAATTGAGGGATCGCCACTTTGTGCCTATAAGGTGATTCAATCGGACGCCCGAAACATTGGTGCAATTAATGGCCACGTCCAATCAAAGAACCAGTCGTGGGGTTCGGCGGACATGGTAACGAATCAGATCTTAAACCCAATTCGCCCGCATGTAGCGCCTCTACTCGTCTCATTGTAGTTCATAAATATAACATATGAATTCAAAAGAGCCTATTGATTTACTTTGAAAGGTGCATTAATGTACTCAGGTGGGTTGTATTATAAACAAACAAGACTTCTTACAATGGATAAGGTGATCACTGTGATTGTTAGTCACTGTTAATTAAGGTCTTGAGGAAAAACCGGTCGTCCATGGATTATCGACTTTTTAATGTGAACAACGATTAAATTCGGTCTGTTAAACATATATACAAGTGCGATAGAAGATATATACAACGACATGAAAAAAACAAAAGGTTATAAGAACATAATAATAGTATATGTGTCTCCTCACTTGTCTGCAAACAATCAAATTGTTAGAACAAAAACCAAGGAATCGCTTTCGATTGAATTGCTAATTGACAAACAACACGTTAGTATTGACAATAGTAATATGAATAAAAAATAAACCAAGAAGAAACAAAGGAAACAATGAAAATATTAAGAAGAAACCTACATATTTACATGAACCATTAACAGAGTGAGTTTTCTACATTACTTTAATTTGATTAAAACTCAACAAATAATGTTAATCAAATTAAAAAGTGACAAATGGAATTGAAAAGATGTGAAAGAAAGTTTTGGTGAGTAATCTCACAGATTTATAGCCACTTATTTCCGCTGTTGATTCGAAGTAGAATGCGATGCTTTAATTGAAAACGAATGGTTTTGAGTTGTTTTGAGAAGCGTATAGATGTGTCTCGTGACTTGTGTCTGTGAAGTTGTGAAGCTGTGGAATCGTGTGTAGTCGAAGTTTTAAGTCGTGTCCCGAACTGACAAGGCAGGGAGTATTATGGCACGAGGCAAAAGACGAGGCCAGAAAACCCTGCGTATATAGCTGAGGATGAGCGTATATACGCAGGTGAGGAGCGTATATACGCTCAACCGCGTATACTACGTTCTCACTGTACTAATTTTTTGGCAAGAACGTAATGGATGGGCTGAGCGTATATACGCCAGCTTGTGAGCGTATCATACGCTCTGTTGAGCGTATATAGCTCATCTCACCTGCGTTATATACGCTCCCATGCTCTCGTATATACTTTCCAAAGAACTCTCGAAATATTTCGATTTCTCGATTTTATTCGTGATTTCCCTTGATTCGACCACCTAGACAACCCTTGCTCTCCAAGCAAGGATTCTAGAATGTTTAGAAGTTTCCACGTATTTCCGGAGTAACTTTTCTAATTATTCACGTATTTTCTGCGTATCTATGATGGAAAACAAAGCACGAGAATCGCCAAGCGTGACTTGTTGAAAACCTTCGAAAACCTTGAGTTTTATCGAGAAAACCGAAAGAATATGTTTGCTTGTAAGTGACTTTGCTTCATAATTCGATATGACTCAGTAATTCAGACTTTCGTGAGTTAACACATCGTTTCTGAGTCGGAAACAAACGCGAGAACGCGGTATGTTTCATACGGATTACTCATTTGGGGAGACACATTTTCAGGTGTCTACAGACAGGGAACGCTGTTAATTAATGTAGTTTAACGTCTACTAATTAATCCTAAAAGAAAATAAGAAATCGGATGAAGGAATTTGAGTTGATTATAACTATTAAACTAAAAGAAATTAAAAAAAAACTATAACTAAACTAATGAATTGAATTAAAAAAAATGGAGAAACACTTGATATGAAGGATTTCTAGGACATCTCTCGAAATCTACCACTAATAATATGATTAATAGATTATTACGAGTGAGAATTATAAGGTTTAATTGAGCACCCTAAACTACAAGCCGAATACTCTAATTGAGAAATATAAATTGTGAATCGAACAAGTGCATAACCATCTAACTAAAGGCATGGATATTAATTCCTCAATCAAAATAAAATAACACCATTTGGAGTAACTCATACTTGAAACTACAAGAACAAAATATGTAAATGATAACAATATCCAAATCAATAAATAATGCTACAAGGTAATACTACTCAATATTGCAACACATTACTCCAAAAATACATAATCCTAATAATTATGCAATCATAAACCAACAACAATTCTCGAACAATTAAACAATCAATTCAATACTATTAGGGTAACATCTAAGCCCTTCTAGAATAATGAACATTAGCTACTCATAATCGACAGAGAAATCACCCAAATATGAGAAACATGACTGAATTCAGATCGGAAGCTACGAAAGGGGTTCGTCTTTGAGGTGGTCGTTGCTGCCTGGTTTGTTGTGCCGAGCCTGCTCTGTGTGGCTGCGTGGTGCTGCTCCGCGCGGCTGCGTGGTTGCGTTGTGCGGCTGCGTTTTCTTCTGGTTCAATGGCTGCTGCCTCGCCTCCTTCGTGATTGCTCGTTCGTCTCCGTCCTGCTCTATCTACTCGTGAAGTTTTAGTGTGTGATATGAATTGAATGCCGGTCCCCTTCTTTTTTGCGTGAGATGAGTATTTATACCCTCAATGATTATTTTTCCAATTTTGCTAATGATGGTTGTTAAGAGCAACTCCATCATGATGGAAAAAATCATCAAAATGAATGAAAAATAAATCTTGAGGCTAACAATAATGATAAATGTAGTGATCAAAAAAAATCACAAGGTGAAAAATCACCTATCTCGTTCTCTAAGACGAGCACGGTGATCAAAACGTGACTTTCTGATTTGAGCTGGGCCCCACGCTGAGTCCATGCAGCAAATTTCTTTTTTTTTGACTGAAATCACAAAACGACGAGTTTGGCTGAAATCAAGCCAAAACGAGTTAACGTCGTTTTGGCTGATTCAGTCAAAAAAAATAAACTTACCTGACAGTGGCAGCGACACGCGCCCAGTCGTGCGCTGCCACGGTCCGTTGCTGCTCTAACTTTTGTTCAAAGTTTGTAATTTAGTTTTCGGCCTTTTCAACATATATAAAAAAATTAAAAAAACATTAAAAAAATACCAAATTCCTAACTTTTCCAGAATCTAATAAATAGACAACCCATATTGCCATATATTTCTTCACATTTAATTCATCTTCCAAACATCCTTTGTTAAATTCTAAAAAATTGTCAAAATTAGTTTTTATTCCAAAAAATAGTAGAAATTCAAAAAAAATCTACAAAAATTGTCAAAAAAAATTTCTAAAATATCCTTCACTTATTTAAAATCAAGTTCACTAATTTGAAGCTTTAAAATTCATTTTCTGGTAGTTTTAACAATCACTAATAATGAATAATTTAAAACGAATTTATTAATTAATCCGTGTTAAATTAATAATCAGAAATACAATTTAAAACGAATTTATTATATTAATCCGTTTTAAATTAATAATGGCGAGAGAGGATTAATAATTATTCGCGAAATTACAAAATAATCCGAAATTAAATATGACAACGTAATCCGAAAATATAAATAATGCCCCCAACAGTTTATTACTTAACATTCGTGTTTAAATAAATAAACCGAAATTATAAGTTTAAACCGAATTACAAATTAAAACGTATTAAATTTAAAAGCACTAATCTCGATTACTATGTCGGAATTCAAAATAATTGGGTAATTAGACAACATAAATATAACAATTGGATGAGTTGGAAGTGAAGAGACAAGTGTTGTGGGGTAAAAGTGAAAAGTATTGAGAGAGAGGGTGATGAATTTTTTTTGGTCATTGGTGTGAGTAAAGGTGATTTGAAAAAATCATGAAAATGGAAAAAGAAGAGTGAGAAAGTGTTTAGAGAGAAGAGGGATGATATTTTTTTCCATCTATTGAATGGAGTTGCTCTAATAAGAGGCCCCAAACTTCGGATTTGTTCGGTTTGTGAATTTGTTGATGTGTTGAGTGTTTCTGCTCAATAATTCTTTTCTTATCTTCTTTTATGTTTCTTACTTCTATATGCCTTTCATTTCTTAGCTACCGTCTTATCTTTAATCCAACCTAAAACACATAAACAATAAAATTAAATTCAATAATGCAGTGAATAAATAATATAAAAGTGCAATATAATAAAAAAAAACCAATTCCTTAACAAATTATACCTTGAGTTATAAAACAAATGAAACACATATAAATAAGCACCATTTATACCCAAATAAGCAGTAAAAGGAATAATCTAATAACTCTTCTAAAGCAAATCCCCACCTGCCAACATTTTCCCTCCCAATTCCTCCTAAAACACACCTTATTAATTATTGCATAAAAATGTAAAAAATCATTAGAATGAATGCTTAATAAATGTGTTTTGGACTAAAAATTTCATATTTTATTGTAATTTATATAAATATAACAAAATTTGAAACAAAGCTTTATAATTACAAATTTAAAAAGAAAATTTTCTGATTTAATTTATAAGCAATTATGGTAATTTTATTTTAAATCGAGCAAAATGCTCGGATTTCTGTATATATATAAAATAGACACTTATCAACTCCCCCACACTTAGGATTTGCTAGTCGTCAGAGCCAAAAATAAATAAAACTAACTATAAAACAATAAACCTAAACTCACTGTCGTAGGAATCACATTGCACTTAGCATATGCAAAGCCCTTTAAACCCCTATACTACCCTAGTGGACGAGTATGGTCTCGTGAAGTGTTCAGTTGCATACTACAAAGCCACATTAAAAAGTTCCAAACATATAGTTCAAAAGTATCAGTATTACATCACAAAAAAAAAACATTTTTTTCAAAAAAATTATTGGTTCACAAGTTAATAAGCATGGATCAAACAATATTCACGGCCCTTTGAATTATGGCAACCAATCTTAACCGCTTCTTCTCCCCGGATTGACTTGACATTCATAGCAACTCACATAGGAATAATTATAAGCACACAACCTCTCAAATTGAAAATATTATTGTGGAAAAAATATGAGAGAGAATGGTAACATTAAAACTCAACTCAATTTGATTACTCAATCTTTAAGGCTTGAATTGCATCTCACCCTCCACCTCTATAAGAGTATACATATATTTAATTGAGTGCTAATATAGGTTTGTAATGGTTAAGGTTAAGGGTAGGAATTATTTAGGAATGTGGTTTAATAAGAGCATAACTAAATGGATATATAAATTAAGATACACATGATCTTCAATTATCGATGTCCAAGAGCTCCAATAGCTTTCTATTATAATAAACATCCATCTCTATCATTCACTTCATCCATTCGCTTTTAATTTCACTTTTTATTTATTCCATCATCTTCTATACATATGTTGTATAATTCTTTTTCACCCTTTTATATTTATTATTTTTTTTCTTCTGCATTGATTCTTTCTATGATCCCTTTCATTTTGAATCATCTTCATTCACCAAAAACATATACATCAACAATTCGAACATGACCCATTAGCTAAGCTCGAGGTAAATATGTTGGAGGTCGCAGCTTTAATGTATGGTAAACAAGGAAAATAATGGACAAGAAGGCTCAAAAGGGGTAAAACAAAGTGATTGTGTAAGATGTGATATTACAATATCTCGAAAATTCTGAACATTGAAAAGAAGCCTCAATTATTATTTTTTTAAAACTATGTATAAGTTGCATCTTTAGGAGAATCAATGCAAACTCAAGATATAAGTAACCCAAGGAGGAAGATTAAAAACAACATAAAAATAATCTAGACCGAAATAGTTCGGTCTTAAACGGTTGATGCTCGAATTCTCACTAGTTCAAAAAACTCACTATGAAAAGGTTCCTCGCACTTGGGAAAAACCGGAAACCATTCTTAGCACAAACCTCGGCAAAATAAAGATATTAGCTATCATATCGAATTACTAATACCAATGCAAATTAACTCAATCGAAAATCACAAATCATATATCTTTTACTTTATTCGAAAATCATTGTTTCACACTAAGAATAGAAATTCAAATGTTAGACTCTAGCATCTATACTACTTCAAATTAAAAATAAATAATAAATATAAGAAAAATTAAACCGTTTGATTGCAAACAAGAGAAGTAAACCTTTGTAAGTAAACTTCGAATGGAATAAATCATGTGTGGAGCGGTAGAGAGGCAAGTGAATTGAATGCACTACCCTTCTAAGCATAGTCGGCGTCCTCTAACAAGGTTGAACTTCGTCCAATTGTCGCTTTTCAACAAAATAAAAAGAGGAAAAAAATAACTACCTATAACAAAAAGAAAACTGAACACAAAAATTCTAGATAGATTTCGACAACACCTTCCCGTAAATTTAGACAACCGACATTTTTATGCCATAAAATTTCAAACCTGTATCTCAAGCATATATACCAATATTCAAGCAAATAAAAATCTCCATCATTATAACATAACAACCATCTCACCACAATAACAACAAATATACCAAATGGTGACCTTTATGAACCAAATTTGTCCCTACTCCCCCACTTATTCATTGCATTGTCCTCAATGCGAGAAGATAATAAAAGAAAAGCATAAAACAAGTTAAGATGGAGTACACAACCTGGCGAAGCAATGTAGAAATATGGCCAAAATAGCGAGAACGGAGAGTGCTAGATGCTGGATAACTATTATGAAATGAAACTGTAGCGGCAAGTGTTTTGGTTAGCATGCATTGCTTACAAAACACCCACAAAAGACCTACAAAACTTTACAGTAAAACCAGTAACTATGAAACGAAATGAAACTAGACATCATAAGAAGAAATAAATAAAAACATAAACAAAATGCTGTTGCCTCCCAGTTAGCGCTAAGTTTAAAAGTCTTCAGCCAGACTTAGCCAAAACACTCAATCATGTAACAAGGTCCACCAAATTAATGGACTCAATAGACACTTCCTCAACATCATTAGATACAGCATGCTTCCGCGTTGCCCATTAACCATGAGAACACGACCATCTCGTGGGTCAGAAATCTGTATAGCACTAGAAGGAAACACCTGTTCAACAACAACATGGACCATCCATCTAGACCGTAACTTTCCTGGATTAAAATTTAAGCTTAGAGTTGTACAGCCAAACTTTCTGATTTAGTTCAAAAGATTTTCTAGCAATATGTTTATCATGAAAAGCTTTAGTTTTTGCTTTATAAATCTTAGCATTCTCATAGGCATCATTTCGCAATTCTCTAGTTCATTTATTGAAGACGACGATTAGAACAGCTTGTTTATGTCAAAGTTTAAAAGCTTTAGTAGCCCAAATTCTCTATGTTCTAACTCAACAGGTAGGTGGCAAGCCTTCCATAAACTAATCTATAAGGTGACATTCCTATAGGATCTTAAATGCGTACGATAAGCCCAAGTGCATCATTTAACCTCAAAGATCAATCTTTTCTATCCGGCCTAACTGTCTTCTCAGAATAGATTTATCTCATCACGATTAGACACTTCTACTTGACCCACTAGTTTGAGGGTGATAAGAGTATCTACTTATGTTCACATTGTACTTTTTAAGCAATGACTCAAATGAATGATGAAGAAAATGAACTACCCCTATCACTAATAAGGGCTCTAGGCACTCCAAATCGACAAAATATAGTATCT
Source organism: Bassia scoparia (assembly GCA_008642245.1). NCBI lineage: Eukaryota > Viridiplantae > Streptophyta > Magnoliopsida > Caryophyllales > Amaranthaceae > Bassia > Bassia scoparia. The sequence goes on from SNQN01000685.1 coordinate 7,955, forward strand.
TTAACAAAGTCCATTACTATTATGGTCATTAGTTCTAGTTGCTTTAGCTTCTACCCATTTAGACACATAATCAACAGCAACTAGTATATAAATAAAGCCAAAAGAAGGTGGAAATGGACCCATAAAGTCTATACCCACACTCAAAAATCTCGACAATTAAAATAGGATTAAGAGGCATCAATTACGATGTGATATAGCTCCAGTTTTCTGACATCTTTCACATGCAATAGAAATTTATGTGCATCTTTAAATATAGTCGGGCAATAAAACCCACTTTGAAGTACTTTAGCAGCTATTCTACCGACCCCAAAATGGCCACCCCATGCATAAGAATGACAAAAGGTTAAAATATCAGGGATTCACACTCAGGCACATGTCTACGAATCACTTGATCATAACAACATTTAAACAAGTATGGATCTTCCCAAAATAATGCTTAACCTGCAAAAAGAACCTATCTTCTCTTGTTGTAGACCATTGAGAAGGTATGCTTAACCAGAAGCAAGGTAATTACATACACAAACCATGGAAATGTGTGTGTGAAACACGAACAATTGCTCATCAGGAAAATTGTCTTGCAAAAAATGTCAGCATTCTGCACAGTAAAATTCTGGACAAATGTCAGCCATTGGTATTTCAGAACCCTTTTTAATCTCTAATTTCAAGATCGAATTCTTTAATAATAGAATCCACCTAATTAACCTAGGTTTTGACTCTTTCTTAAATAATAAATACCTTAAAGCGGCATGATCATAATATATTATAACTTAGAACACAAAAGATATGAGTGGAATTTATCCAAGGCAAACACGATAGCTAATAACTCTTTTTCAGTAGTAGAATAATTCTTTTGAGCAATCTGTGAGAGTTTCTACTAGCATAATAAATTCATGAGGAACTTTTCACCTTTTGACCAAGTACCGCCTATGCATAATCAGAAGCATCGCACATAATTTTCAAAAGGTAAAGAAAAATCAGGTGGTTGTACTATAGGTGCTGAAATAAGCAACGATTTAATCTTCTCAAAAGATTCAACACAAGATTCAATCAAAAGAAAAAGTAGAATCTTAGTAAGGAGAGAAGTAAAAGTGGCCTAGCAAGCTTACTAAAATTCCTTAAATAAACCTTCTTAAAAACTTGCATGCCTAAGAAAGATCTAACATGCTTAACAGAAGTAGGAATAGGTAGATTTAGAAATAAGATCAACTTTAGCTTTATCTACTTGAATTCCCTTCTTTGAAATTTTGTGACCCAAACAATGCCTTCCTCTAACCATGAAGTGACTCTTTTCCCAACTTAAAACAAGATTAACCTCTTCACATCTTTGCAAAACATCATTCAAATTACTTAAACACTCATCAAATGAAGGTCCAAAAACTGAAAAGTTATCCATAAACACCTCTAAAAATTTATCAACCATATCACAGAAAATAGACATCATGCATCGTTGAAATGTAGAAGGTGCATTTACATAAGCCAAAAGCATTTTCGAAAAAGCAAAAGTACCTGCGGGACATGTAAATGTAGTTTTCTCTTGATCTTCGGGATAATAGCCAATTGATTATAACCAGAATAACCATCAAGAAAGCAATAATAACTTTGACCCTAATTTTTCTAAGATTTGATCAATAAAGGTAGTGGGAAATGATCTTTCTAGTCACCGAATAAGCTTCCTATAGTCAATGCAAACCTCCAACCTTGGGTCTCTTAGTAGGTACAAGCTCACCCTCACTATTTTTAACAACTGTATCCCAGATTTCTTAGGCGACAACTTGCACATGACTGACCCACTGACTATCAGAAATTGGATAAATGATCCCTGCATCTAACAATTTAACTACTTCCTTCATAACGACTTCTTTCATATGTGGATTAACCTACGTTGCATCTCCCTAGTGTCTTAGCATTTTCTTCTAAAAAGATTCTATGCATAAAATAGAAGGACTAATACCCTTTAGACTGCAATCGACCAAACTATAGCCTTTTTATGATCAACTAAACCTTAAGCAATGCCAACTCTTGTTCATTAGATAGCTCAGAGATATTATAACAAGGTAAAGTCTCATTAGAACCTAGGAAAATATGCTTTAAATTTGATGAAGAGCCCTTTAACTCAAGATTTGGAGGTGACATAATAGACGAATGCTGGAGACTCCGAAAGAGGTGGTAAAGGCTCATGCTTGGATACCCAAGAAGAGTTTTTCTAGAGATGGAGTTATATCAAGAGGGGAAATTGACTCATGTGTCAAATCTTCAATACAAAATACTTTAATTCTCATGTGACAAATTATGTTTCAAGAGAATCCTTAAAAATTATTTATCGGCAAAGCTTCTTCAACTAATTCATCAATAACATCACAAAGAAACATTTAGACTCATTTTCAATAGTAAGGATGAGAAGAGGCTTTAAAGATATTCAACCTTATTCGCATATTTAACACAGAACATCCATTTCTCCAGACCTACAATAATAGTAGCATCAACGTCGCTAAAAATGGGCGACCAAGAATGACAAGAATATTTTTAGATGGTTGACCAACCTCCATGTCTAACATAACAAAGTCTAACTGGAAAGACTCATTTATCAATTTTTTACTAAAACATCATCAATTCTACTCTGGGAATTTAACAGATCGATCTGCAATTGGAGAGTGCAATTAGAAGGTTGTAACTCACCTAGGCCTAGTTGCTCATAAACAGAATAAGGAATCAAATTAACATTTGAACTAAATCTAGAGTGCCTTTTCAATTTTATGGTACCAAATATAACAAGAAATGGTTAGAACTCCTGGATCTTTAAACTTAGGTGCATAATTAAATTGCAAATTAGAACTTACCTGCTCACTTAAAATAACTTTCTTAGAACAATTCACTTTTGATTTCCTTTTATAGGTGCACATGTCCTTTAGAAATTTAGCGTAAGCTAGAATTTGTTTAATAGCATCTAAAAGCGGTAAATTAATTTGAACTTGTTTAAATGTTTCTAAAATGTCTTCTTTCTGCTTATTCTTTCCATAAGGAGAGGGTGCATCTAAAGCTTGCGGATAAGGAACTCTAGGCTCATATGGAATAGAAGTTGAAGAATTAGACACATTAGAAGAAGATGATGAATCCACATTGCCTTATTAGTTTTATCTTCCTTACTCAATGAAGCATTAAAATTATCATTATTCTTTCCATCACTACATTACCTACCCTTTACCATTCCTAAGAGTCATCACAACTTTCGCTTGTTCATAATTATGGTTCTTAGGATTCTCAATTGAATTACTAGGCAATTTCCATCATCTCTTTTACCAATCAACTAGCTAATTGACCAATTTGTGTCTCAAGCTGGCTATGGACTGTGTGTGAGAATCAACAACATGCATTTTATTTTCAATATTTTTAACACTAGTAGTCACAGCCCCTAAAGCGGAAATAATCTTATCCAAGTCAGAATTGCTACTAGAAGGTGTGTAGGTTGAGAATTGTACCTTTGACCTTGAAAACCAGGAGATTCATACCATTTGACCCATTTGGTTGGATCTTGCCCTTGCTGCATATCTCCAACTTGTTGCTTCCATGAAAAGTTGGGATGATTCCTCCACCCTGGATATATGTGTTCGAAAATATGGATTGTTGTATGGAGGATACCTTGAGCTGCATTTACTTGCTCTGTGGCACTTCAGAAAAACTCGAAGACAATTATAAGATAAATGAACAAGACTAGAACATGTCGCACACACTTCATCAGCATTAGAAGAATTAGCATGCATATTATTAGCATTCACTAGGTGATCAATCTTGTTATTCAAAAATTCTACTTGGTCATTTTCTTAGTAAGAATAACAACTTTATACAACTTTATAAGCAAGATCATGAGTGTGAGAAACTTCATAAATTCCACCTTTACCTCCTAGAGATCTAGATGAAACGTTACGAGAAGAAGTAGCATGTTGTAAAGAATTTTCACTTAGATCTTCAAATAATTGCCATGCTTGATCAGAATTCTTTTGCATAAAATTACCACCACAAGAAGCATCTATCATTTGTTGATTATTTTCATTAAGGCCATAATAAAAGCTATGTATCAATTGCCATTGAGGAACTTCATGATGTGGAGATTCACGTAATAAACCCCTAAACCTTTCCCATGTCTCATGAAATTGTTCATTAGGATTTTGAGAAAAAGTAGTTATCGCACGTCTCATAGCATTTAATTTACCAATTGGATAAAATTTCTTTAAAAAGTCTCTTTGCAATTGAGCCCAAGTTGTTAAATTTTGCTTGGTATTAAGCCATTCTTTAGCCTTATCTTTTAAAGAAAAATTAAACAATCGCATACGAATAGCATCTGGAGAAATATTAGGAAAATTAAAAGTTGAACATACTTCCAAAAATGCATCAATATGCTTATATGGATTTTCATATTCAAGACCATAAAAATTAGGTAGCAATTGAATAATTTGTGGCTTAATCTCGAAATTTCCATCAATAGTAGGTAATCTATTACAAATAGGTGAAGTGTAAGTGCCAGGAGTAAAGTACTCACTAAGTTGTCTAGGTGGTTCCTCAGCCATTTTTAATTCAGTATCAATTTTAGAGTTAAAATTTGAAATACTTGTCTTATTATCCTTCACAGAAGCTCTTTATTTCCAAAGCGTTCTTCCTATTTCATGGTCGTATGGAATCAAATCAAGTGACAAAGACCTACGATGAAGCATGAAACCAATACAAAAACAATTAAAAAAAGAAATAAAATGCTAATTGAAATGAATAAACCTGAAACCTATTTCCAGCAAACCTTCACCGTGAACAGAATCTCAGAAAGATCACTTAAAGCAACCTGCAAACCCAATGTCAGTATGCTTGAAACAGAAAATTAGAACTTGAATGGTAAAATACGAAAAAAAAGTAAACAAAGAAATAAACAATATCAAAAAATTATCAAATTACTAAAGACTAATTATTACGCTAGAAACACTAAAAACTAATTTTTTGTGGTTTTTTRTAAAGCTAAGGCTAGTAAACAATAAGCAAGAAAGAAAATAAAATAAAACTAAAGACACTCTCGACTAAAGACTAAAATAGTAAACTAATAAACTATACTAACCAAGCACCGTTCCCCGGCAACGGCGCCAAAAACTTGATAGTGATTTTATATCTAGTTTTAAAACCCTATACTTGCAAGTGCACAAGATCGATAGTAATAGGCAAATATAATGGGTATCGTATCCACAGGAACGTGTTAATTAATGTCAAGTTTAACGTCTACTAATTAATCCTAAAAGAAAATAAAAAAAAATCGATGATAGGGAATTTGAGTTGATTATAACTATTAAACTAAAGAAACTAAAAATAAACTATAAATCAAACTAATGAATGATTAAAATATGGAGAAACACTTGATACGAAGGATTTCTAGACATCGAATCTACCACTAATAATATGATTAATAGATTAATACGAGTGAGATTATAGTTTTATTGAGCACCCTAAACTACAAGCCGGAATACTCTAATTGAGAAAATATAAATTGTAATCAAACAAGTGACATAACCCATCTAACTAAAGCATGGAGTATTCAATTCCTCAATCACAAATCAATAAACACCATTGCATAACATCATACTTTGAACTACAAAGAAAAAAATATGTAAATTTTGAAACAATACCAATAAATAAATAATCCTACAAGTAATATCAATCAATATTGCAACAATTACTCCAAAAATAATCAATAATTAAATAATTATGCAATCATAAACCAACAAACAATCTCGAACAATTAAACAATCAATTCATACTATTAGGGTATCATCTAAGCCTAGAATAATGAAATTAGCTACTCATAATCGAAGAGAACATCACCCAAATATGAGAAACCATGACTGAATTCATATCGAAGCTACGAAACAGGGTTCGTTTCTGAGGTGTCGCTGCTGCTCTGGTTGCTGTGCGAGCCTGCTTCGTCGTGGCTGCGTGGCTGCTGCTGGCGCCTGCTCCATCGTGGCTGCGTGGTTACGTTGTGCGGCTGCGTGTCTCTCTGGTTCGTGCGCTGCTGCTGCCCTCCTTCGTGATTGCTCCGCTTCGTCTCTGTCGCTGCCTAGTCTACTGCGTGAAGTCTCAGTGTGTGATATGAATTGAATCGGTCCCCCCTTCTTTTTGCGTGAGATGAGTATTTCTACTCCTCAATATTTTTTTCCAATCTTTGCTAATATGGTCGTTAATAAGAACCCCTAAATTTCAGATTTGTTCGTTTGTGAATTTGTTGATGTGTTGAGTTGTTTCTTGCTCAATAATTCTTTCTTCTTATCTTCTTTATTTTCTTACTTCTTTATCCCTTCGTGTCTTAGGCTCAACTCGTCTTATCTTTAAATCCAACCTAAAACACATAAAAAACACATTAAATTAAATTCAATTATTCAGTGAATAAATAATAATAAAAGTGCTAATATAATAATAAAATATCAATTCCTTAACAAATTATACTTTGAGTTATAAAACAAATGAAACACATATCAATAAGCACAATTTATACCCAAAATAAGCAGTAAAAGGGAATAATATATATATATATAATAGACACTTATCAAGACCAAATCCTAACCACCACCAAAATCAACCAAATCAAACACTGACGCTGGAAGTGGTTGAACCACCCTACCACTGCATCGCCTGAACCACCACCTAAAACACACCTCATCAGCCGCCACAACAGCTGCTAACTCCCCTCGCACACAACCCCCAACCCAATAACAACTCTTTCCACCCAAACCAAACCCATCACCACCACGAAAACCCCTAAATCAAAAATACAAGGTTTCTAATTCGATCTCTCTGTAGACAGCGGGAGTGGCTAGAAGTGTGGGTCGCATAGTTGGTGCGGCGGCGGAGGCTAGGCTGTTGTGGGGTGACGATTTGGTGGTGTTTGCAGAGAGAGAAGTSTGTGGAGGAAAATGGAGAGGAGAGAGAATTGAAAGAGGCGCAATTTTATGGTGGCCTGATGTGGCAATTGGTTCGGTGGCGATGGGGGTGGCGTAGTCGGGTCAGATCAGTGGCACAGTTGGGTCGGGTCAGTGGTGGTGGTGGGTCGACTTTGACTGTGGGAGTAAAGAGGGAGGGGTTAGGAGAGAGAATGAATTGAAGAGGAGAAAAAGGAGAATTGAGTGAATATGGGGAAGGGTGGTTGTAAATCAGATCAGATCAATGGATGTGATTTAATTTCAAAAGATGAACGGGTATGATTGCAGGTTTTTAGTTTTCACCAAATCAATTGATTTTCACATGATCTTCTTCCTATATGTGTGTGTGTGTGTGTGTCTATATAGGTTTTTTTGAGAACAATTAACCCTAATACAATCTAGAATATTCCAAAAGATTACTAAAGGATATAATGGACATTCACATAATATTATATCTCAATATTACATAACAGTTATATTTTTATTAGAGTTTTTTTTACTACTGTCTTAATAATTGTGGCCGGTAGCACTTACAGCCTGTTTGGTTAAATTTTATTAAAGGAAGGGAAGAGAAAGGAAAAGAAGGGAAATGAAGAGAAAATAAGCTTATTTTCCCATGTTTAGTTGAAATAGAGAAAGGGAAAGGAATCCAACTTATTTTCCCATGTTTGGTTAGACATTAATAAAGGAAGGGAAGGGAAGAAATAAAAATTAAGTTTATTTTCTCTCTCCTCCCAAATTCCCCCAATTTCGGGAGGAAAGGAAAGGAAATGAAAGAAATTGTAAAGAAACTTTCCTGTCAATTCCTTCCGGTTCCCTTCTTTCCTCACCTTATGTTTTTATCCAAATGACGGAAAGTGTTATATTTCTTTCCACTTCCCTTCCTTTCCCACCATTTCCTCTCTTCCAAACAGGCTCTTAGGCCCTGTTCTCATCAATTTATTTAAATAAATTTCAGTAAAAATAAGTCAATTCGGTAATAATAAGTTCAGTTCAATAAAAATAAGTTCAATCCTTAGGATATTTGTTAAGGTTTCAGTAAAAATAAATTCAGTTAAGTTATGATAAGGCCCTGTTCTCGTCAACTGAATTTTAATGAACMAAACTTATTTTTACCGAACTGTACTTATTGGTACTGAACTGAATTGAACTGAACTTATACTTAAGGATTGAACTTATTTTTACGGAACTGAACTTATTACTACTGAACTAAACTTATTTTTACTGAACTGAACTTATTGCTACCGAACTAAACTTATTACTACTGAACTAAACTTATTTTTACTAAAATTTATTATCTAAATAAGTTGACGAGAACAGGGCCTAAGTTTAGTTCAATAAAAATAAGTTCAGTTCAYTAGAAATAAGTTCAGTTAAACAAAATTCAGTTGATGAAAATAGGGCCTTAGTTAATTGTTAAAAGTTTGTGTAAACTGACATTTATACACATTTGGTTTTTTTTTCGGCAACAAGAAAACAAGCATAGTTAGAGCATGTGTAGTAATGATTTTTTCATTCCTTCATCCTTCTCTCTACCACTTTCTCAGTCATTTTTTTCTTTGTAAGAAAATTTCCTTCATTTTCATCACAATAATGAACCAAAAAAACTCTTCATCCTTTTCTCCTGAATCTGGATTTAATTCGGGAACCACCTCCGAAGCTTAATTCAAAACAAGCATTTCGTAGAGAGAAAGTGAAGAGAATGTCTTTTGTTGAAATGTGTACAATAAKTTAGATGATGTTGTGAGAAATATAGAATAGAGAGAGTTTTACACTGAAACGTATAAGAGGTATTCAGTTGTATTGAGATGTTGTGCACCGATTTATATTTACTCAGCGCTATTTATAGATGAGTAAAACCCGTAGGTTTCACCCGAAGTCTACAAGTGCTGCTAGTAGCTCATAATCCTTGACTTTTCTTTCTACCAACATTTAATACATTTTGGTGGTATTCAACCTTTATACTGTTATCTCAACACTCCCCTTGAATATTCACCGAAAATAAAATTCATAACTAAAGAAAAATGCYAATWTTTWATTATATGCTTTGGTATACTACCTCATTAAAAACCTTGTCAGGAAAAACCCAATGGGATAAAAACCTGATCGAAGGGAAAAACAGTGCAGTGCATATAGTCTCCCCCTGAATTCAACATATGTCTTGAAGCCGTCGCATTCCAATCTTGTGCACCAGTTCTTCAAATTTCTTTGGTGGTAGTGWCTTGGTGAATAGGTCTGCAAGATTGTCACGTGATCTAACTTTTTGAACGTCGATTTTTCCTTCCTTTTGAAGATCATGTGTGAAGAAAAGTTTTGGTGATAAATGTCTGGCTCTATCACCCTTGATGAAGCCTTTGCTGACTTGAGTGATGCAAGCTGTATTGTCTTCGTAAATCACCGTTGGATTCTCTGAAATTGTCTTCATTCCACACGTTCTTTGAATATGACTAATCATAGATCTGAGCCAGACGCACTCGCATCGTGCTTCGTACAAAGCAATTAGCTCTGCATGGTTCGATGATGTAGTTGTTAAAGTTTGCTTTGTTGATCTCCATGATATAGCTACCTTGGCATAGGTGAAGGTATATCCATTTTGTGATTTAGCCTTTTGAGGATCTAATAGGTAGCCAGCATCTACATATCCAACAAGAGTAGCWTCTACCTTTGATTGGTAGAACAATCCCAAGTCTTATGTACCTCGAAGGTAGCGAAACAAGTGTTTGATACCACTCCAATGTCTCTTGGTTGGTGAGCTACTATATCTAGCAAGTAAGTTCACAGCAAAACCTATGTCTGGTCTTGTATTGATGGCTAGATACATTAGGGCACCAATAGCACTTAAATATGGTATCTTTGGACCAAGGTTTTCTTCATCTTCTTCTCGGTGTCGGAATGGATCATCTTTTACGTTTAATGACCAAACAACCATTGGAGAGCCGATGGGATGTGCTTTGTCCATGTAAAAGCGTTTTAAGACCTTTTCAGTGTAGTTTGATTGATGGACAAAGATACCATCCTTCAGGTGCTCAATTTGTAATCCTAGACAAAATTTCGTTCATCTAAGATCTTTCATCCCAAATTCTTTCATCAAGTATTTGGCAGTTACTTCAAGCTCTGCGTGGGTTCCAATGATATATAGATCATCAACATAAACTGCAATGATAGCGAAACCTGCTTGTGATCGTTTGATAAATACACAAGGGTTAATTTGATCGTTTTTAAACCCATGCTTTATGAGGTATTCGTTGAGACGATCACACCACATTCTCCCAGATTTCTTTAACCCGTAAAGTGATCATTTCAACTTTATAGAAAGCATTTCCTTAGGTTTTTGATTTTTTGGTAGTTTTAGTCCTTCGGGGACTTTCATATAAATAACTGTATCAAGTGTCCCATAAAGCTGATATGCGGTCACAACATCCATTAAGCGCATTTGCAATCCTTTTGTAATTGTCAAGCTTACCAAAAACCTCAATGTAGTTGCATCAACTACTGGAGAATATGTTTCGACATAATCAATTCCTGGCATTTGGGAAAAACTTTGTGCTACAAGTCTTGCTTTGTATCTAACAATTTCATCTTTCTCGTTTCGCTTTCTAATTAACAAAGACCCATTTGTACCCAACAGGTTTTACACCCTTTGGTGTTTGACTTATTTTCCCAAAAACTTCTCGCTTCTCAAGCGATTTCAGTTCTGCTTGGATGGCTTCTTTCCATTTTGGCCAATCCTTTCTATGACGACATTCATCTACCGTTCTTGGCTCAACATCATCTTCATCATGTGTCACATCAATTGCTACTGAATAAGAAAATACTTCATTCATGACAACATCTTTTCTATTCCATTGAACTCTAGTTGAAATATAATTCAACGACGTTTCATTGTTGTCAATGTTCTCATTTTTCTCTTCATTTTGGACATTGTTATTTTCATCTCCACTTTCATCAGGTCTCTTTGGAGGGAGGATAGTGTCATTTGCATTTTCATCTTGAAATTTCAACCTTCTTGGTTTGGAATCTTTTGAGCCAGGTGGTCTTCCACGCTTTCTTCGTGCCAGAGACTTATTCTTATTAGTCTTATTATCGATAGGCACTTCAATGCGTGCTAGTGCATTTTCTGCTAGTATGTGAGATTTTGTCACTTTCTTTGCATCAGTAAATGCATCAGGAAATTGGTTTGCAACACTTTGTAAATAGACAAGTTTCTTAACTTCTTGTTCACAAGAATTTGTTCGTGGGTCTAAGAAATTGAATTGTGTTGCATTCCATGTGATCTCTATCTCTTTTCTATTTGGGTCCACTTTATCTCCCCCTAAGGCTGGGAATACTGCCTCATCAAAATGGCAGTCGGCGAATCATGCCTTAAAAATATCACCAGTTATTTGTTCAAGATATTTAATTATAGAAGGGGAGTCATAACCAACATAAATTCCCAGCCTTCTTTGTGGACCCYTTTTTGTCCGTTGAGGTAGAGCAATAGGAACATACATAGCGCACCCAAATACTTTTAAGTGCTTGATATTTGGTTCTCTTTTGGAGACCAGTTGCACTAGAGAATATTTATGATATGCAGTGGGTCTTAATCTTATCAATGCTGTTGCATGAAGTATAGCATGACCCCAACATGAGGAAGGCAGTTTAGAGATTCTGCAAGACCATTTTGTGTGTGAACATGAGCAATTGGAAGTTCAACTTTAATCCCGATTGGAATGCAATATTAATTAAATGTTTGGGATGTAAATTCTCCAGCGTTATCAAGTCTTATTTTCTTGATTGAATTATTTGGAAAATGAGTTTTCAACCTGATTATTTGAGCTAGTAGCTTTGCGAATGCAATATTTCTACTAGACAAGAGGCTTACATGTGACCATCGTGTTGATGCGTCAYTTAACACCATAAAGTATCGAAATGATCCACTTGGAGGATTAATTAGTCCACAAATGTCACCTTGAATCCTCTCTAAAAATGAAGGAGACTCAGTGGCAATTTTATTCAAAGATGGCCTTATTATTAATTTGCCAAGTGAGCATGCCGTCATGCTAATTTATCTGACCTAGGGACTCTGATATCTTTGATTGAATGTCCAACTGAACTTTTGATAACTTTGTTCATCATTCCCGTGCCCGAGTGACCCAATCGGTAATGCCATAATATGAATAGTTTTTCGTTATCTAACTTCTGGTTAGATATCATGTTTATTTCAATTGGACGTATATCAATGATATATAGTCACGATGAATATGCTAGCAATTTTTCATAAATACATCTCTTGCCATGCATCTTTTTCTTTTGTTAGACATAAGTACTCCTTTTGGCCTTCAATCATTGTTTCTAATGATAGCCATTTTGACGCACATCTTTAAAACTAATAAGGTTTCTTCGAGACTTGCTCGAGTAAAGTGCATTATTGATTGTCAATTTTGTTCCATTAGGAAGTGTCATGCAAGCTTTACCGTAACCTTCTATCAGTTTCGCTATCCCAGAGATAGTGTTAACACTTGCTTGAGACATCTTCAATTCTGAAAAATATCCTTTATTTTTCAAAATGTTATGTGTTGCTCCACTGTCTAGAATGCATTGATATTTGGATTCATCAACAGACAAATTCATATCTTCATAATAAATAAAGTTATAATCAGTTTCAAAGCAAAGTAACATATATTATTGATGGTAATCAAAGTTACAACAGAAAACATAAAAATTCTTCAAAAGAAAACATAACTGAGGTAGGTCCTTCAAAACACACAAAAGAAACTTAAACTGGAAAACACACTTAATGGTAGTACATGGACTGGAATATTTAAGGTCTTGCTGCTTTCCCTATTGACAAATTCATTTCCGGTGTGTATGTCACCTATTATAAAATCAGACACATCAAGGCTTGTCATGGGTGTGTCTGTCTCATAAAAAATTAGCTTCGACATTTTTACCCTTCACTGAAGCCTGGTACAAGTCTACCAAATGTTTTGCGGTACGACATGTATGTCCCCAATGCCCTGTCATGCCACACCTGTAGCATTTGTCATTTCCCTTTGAGGAATTTGGCTGATGGTTTCCATGTGGGTGACCTTTCTACTTATTGTTTCTTGGGGAAAGGTTATTTCTACCGCGTCCATGACCTCGACCGCGAAAGTTCCTTCTGCGACCTCGTTCGCGACCATTATAATTTCCTCTCCCACCTCTGTTTATTGCATTTGCCTCAGATGGGTTGGGATTCTCAACTGCATTTACCTCGTGAAATGTCAAAGACCCACATGGTCTAAGGTTATGATTTTTCATCAGGAGGTCATTGTTATGTTCAACAACCAGCAGCATTGACATCATATCAGAGAACTTCTTGAACCTCCTTTCACGATATTGCTCTTGCAGCAATATGTTGCTTGCATGGAAGGTGGTGAGAGTCGTCTCAATCATTTGTTCTTAAGTGATTTTCTAATCACGGTATCGCAATATTGATTGGAATAATAGTCACTGATGGGTTTAAAATCCTGGAACCTCAGATTGGTCTATTCAAACAAAACCTTGGGAAGGAGCACCCTTTTGTGTTGTCCATACCTCTCATTAAGTTTGTCCCATAATTCTTTGGGATCATCAACTAAGAGGTACTCAGTTTTTAAACTTTCGTGCAAGTGGTGCCTAAGCAGCACCAAGGCTTTTGCCTTGTTTTGCTCAGTGACAGTTTTTACAGCTGTAGTTTCATCTGCATTTTTCTCAGTGGGAGGATCGTTTATAGCATGCTCCAATCCTTGGGCTTTCAAATTCATTTGGGCGTCCACTTTCCATTCCATGAATATTTGACCGGATAGGTCAAGAATGTTGAATTGTCTTTTATCAAATCACTCATATTAGCTACAATCAAATTTTTATATACGAGTAGTTAGTRAATAATACAATAATATAAACTAATATCATTAAGGAAAAATGGAAAGTAATAATCCTACCTTTTGGTGGTCTTCAATGAATAATCCAACTTGAACGTTATTAAAAAATATATTAAGCTTGTATCCTTATCTTCACTCATTGCACTATTTTCCTAAGTTTACCTGCTAAGGGCATTAATTTACCTGTGTTAACAGGTTATTCTTGTTTTTTAATTAAAAGAAAATTAAAATAAATCAACCACCACCCCCTCTCACACGGCTTCTCATTTTTCCCAGGCCCCCACCACGGTACTGCCACCCGCAACCTCTGCCCCCAGCCCCCCACCATCGTACTGCCACCAAATCGCAGCCCCTCACACCTCCCTTTGATCAAATTGCAGCCCCAATGCCATATTTTCACACCAAAGTCGAACGAAATTGCTCCAATTTGCACACAAATTTACTAAAATTCGCATACGAGTTCAATTCAATTCTAAACTGTAATTTAGGGTTCAAATTTGCATACAAATTTTTGCCCAAATTCGCACAAGAATTTAATTCAATTCAAAATTGGGATTTAGGGTTCTATAATTTTGTTGGGTTACAAGGGTGATGGGTTGATTCGAGGGTGGTGGAGGACTGACGAGGGTGGGGGAGGAGTGGCAAGTGGTAGGATGTTGTTTTCGGGTTGTGGGGGTTGTTTTCGAGGGTGGTGCTTGGTTGTTTTTGGGTCGTGGTTGTTTGCGAGGGTGGGGAAAGAGGTATGAGGGGAGGCGAATGGGTGGGGGAGGGGAAGACGTCTMAGGTGAGCAACGAGTGGCGGTTTGAGGGTGGCAATTTGAAGGTGGTTGTTTGAGGGCAGTGGGTGGGGTGGGTGGTGGTGTGTGAGGGATGAGATGAGGGTTCAGTGTTTAGATAAAAGAAAAAGGAAATGGTTCAAAGAAAAAATAAATAAATAAAATTAAAAAGGGGTAAAATGACCCTATTATCAGATTTCAGGTCAAATATTGCAATGAGTGAAGATAAGGATACAAGCTTAGTGTATTGTGTAATAACGTTCATGTTGGATTATTCATCGAAGACCACCAAAAGGTGGGATTATTAGTTTCCATTTTTCCTATCATTAATAAATTTACAATCAAAAAATAATAAGTTGAAAAACATGTTAAATAACAAAACATGAACAATAACAAGAACYTCATAAATAACAACAATAAAAATATAAACCAGAACAATAATAAGAGATTATTTTMGTGTTAACATGAAAAGTACTAATGCTGCAAGTAATACATCCCGCAGTTAGGAATAAATAAATTTGTATTTGTTTTAAATCTTCTTCAAAAGTAAAAGTCGGAGGGGATTGATCGTCGCCGACCGATGCCATGGTGGTCGAGTATTAGGAGGATGAAGAAGATGAAKATTTTAGAGTGAGATGTAAAAAGGATAAGATAAGATAAGAAATTATGTGGGGAAAAGGGTAAGAGTAATCCGCCTTTTATGGAGGATAAATTAAATCATAACTGTATAATGAAATGTTTATAGGTATTGAAAAATAAATAACAGTGTAGTGCAGGTAGAACAAATAGTATTAATATGTATATGTTAAATATATAAAGTTTGAAAGAATTATCACACTGGGATGCAAGCCGTAGTGGTCTGAGAACCCAAAATCTGTGCAAGAGATCGCGGGTTCGAAAAACAAAGAAAGTCGTAAAAGTATAAAATATATAGTATAAAAATTATATAGGCTGCATCATTTTTTCTTAAAAATTAATTTTTAATTTTACTTAATTTTAGCCTGATTAAGTCTCAAAGGACAAGAATATAAGAGAACATACAAAACATTTACGTATTATCATTCATACTATATGTATGCATAATATTACGTTTGGTTACTATATTAAGTATAGTATGTATGACTTGTTTACCAAAGTAGTCGTACGCAAATAAGTGTATATGGTAATCAATAAAGAAGACAGACATAAAAAATCATATATACCGATAGTAACAAGCAAAGTGATAAATATTCTCTTTGTGGGTTTCTAATATAGAGGTTCCCAAATATGGGCAAGGGCAACTATAGAGCATATTCCTCGAAAACATTTTTGACGAAATAACTATCATTTCGTTTAATTTAGAGCAGGTATAAGTATACCTAATAAATGTTGTCGTGCTGATAACGTGTTGTGAGAAATATAGAATAGAGAGAGTT
This sequence comes from Bassia scoparia, assembly GCA_008642245.1. Classification (NCBI taxonomy): domain Eukaryota; kingdom Viridiplantae; phylum Streptophyta; class Magnoliopsida; order Caryophyllales; family Amaranthaceae; genus Bassia; species Bassia scoparia. Next base: position 23,974 of record SNQN01000685.1, read on the forward strand.
TTACACTGAAACGTATAAGAGGTATTCAGTTGTATTGAGATGTTGTGCACTGATTTACATATACTCAGCGCTATTTATAGACGAGTGAAACACGTAGGTTTCACCCGAAATCTACAAGTGTTGCTAGTAGCTCATAATCCTTGACTTTGTTGTCTACCAACATTTAATACATTTTGGTGGTATTCACACATTATACTGTTATCTCAATAGATGCCCCATTTTTTAAAAACAACCCCTATTTTACTACTTCCTCCGTTTTTTTATTAGATGACCCAGTTTCTATTTTAAGAAATTTGGAAATAGTTGTCCCACTTTGATTTTTTTCCCTTTCAAGACATGGGGACCWKAATAAATTATCATATAATCCCACTTACTTTCTACTTTTTTTGGGGTCCACAATCTCTTTTTCTCTATCTCTCTCATCTATAGGTCCCATATACTTTATTAAATTACCAATCTACTCACCTAATCACTTACACCAATATTTTGCCTCAAAAATCACAAAACCCAAAAGTGAATCACCTAAAAAAACGGAGGAAGAATTTATAATGTGAAGAGCTAAATCACGCCCGTAATACTCCGTATTCCGCCCGCGTAATTTTATTAATTTCCTTTTTACCCTTCCCTCTTTAATTTGCCCATTCTGCTTCTGCATTCATCCCAATTCCCAAACTCCTTCTTCAATCAACCAAATCTAAAATCACGTTTTCCTTTCTCACTCACTGACTTACTATCCCGCCACCATCTCTGGCCACCACCACCGGAGTAGTAGCCACCCAACGGAGCAGCAGCCACCACCTCGCGCCGCCCAATGGAGCAGTAGCCACCAACTCGCGCCTGCTCGCGCTGCCCATTAACGTAGCAAACCACCGTAGGGCATATTAAAAAGTACAATTAAAACCACACATAATTAAATTACAACCAAAATCAACAACAATTTTTAATRAATAGAYATTTTTTTTGGAAATTACTATTAATCTTTGAACATATTATTTTTAATCCAACAATTAGGCAAAGAAAATAAAATAAAAAAATAAATCTCTAAAGTAGAACAAGGTGGGTTCGACCTACCAAGTAGAACCCACCATCGGTGGGTTTGGCCTACCAAGTAGAACCCACCATTGGTGGGTTTGGCCTACCAAGTAGAACCCACCGATGGTGGGTTCTACTTTGTAGGCCGAACCTATAATCTATGAAAACATGTAATTTTGGCCGAAAACTTAATGGAGTCGGGGTGCTCGATTCTCCAACGTCATCGTCCATAACGTCCATCYTCGTCTACGGTTCGACCTCTTCATTTTGCTTGGTGATTGTACTAGGTGAGAGATATGACCTTTTATGGCTGAGATGGTGGTGGCGGTGCTAACTTCTAAGTGTTGGTGGATTACTCATTGGTGGTGGTGGAGACTAGTATTGGATGGTGGACAACAAGTTATGGGTGATGGTGGTGAGTTAGTAAGAGATAGGATGAAATGAGAGAATAAGGGTAATTGAGTAATTCACTAACGTATTGCAGGCGAAATACGAAGTATTGCGGGCGTTATTTAACAAAACCCTTTAGAGCATATACAATGGTGATTTATTGAGTCATGTCTTATGAGGATTTAATAAATCATGGGCTATAGTAATGAAAAAGTGGATGATTGAATGAGTCTTTGGAAGACACATCTTCCTTTTCATCGTCCGAAGACGAGCTCCAAGACGCAAATGTGAACTGGCCCCACGCCCAACTGGCATAGAAAACAAATTTTTTTTTGCTCCTGCACTACTGAAACGGTGTCGTGACATTGCTTCACGACCCAAAACACAGTGTTTGACGTGAATCAGGCCATAAAAAAGAATAATGTGTCTGACACCACTGCAGGGTACCGTGGCCCAATGGGCGTGCGACATGCGGACCTGCGGTGATGTGTTGGCTAATTAATTTAGTTACTTATTTTGCTAATTTCGGGCTTATAAAAATTCCAAAAAAATAAAAAAAAATTACGAAAATTCATAACTTTTCGAAATCTACAAATAGACACCCATATTGCTATATTTTGATACATTTTTCCATTTCTCCCTCTTAACAATTATTTTGTTATTTTTGTAATTATTTAAAAAATGTTAAAATTGTTTTAAAATTAGCAAAAAATAAATAAATATTCCAAAAATATTTCTATATATTCAGTGCTCCTCAAGCCTTTACTTGACCACAAAAAACATTCAACTCTTCTCTAGAAAATTCGTTCACAGTTCAYTTCTAAAACCTTGTTAAAACTTCCAAAATTAAATTTAATTTCTCTAAATAATAGCCCAAAAAAATGAGCAACTATCCTTACAACCAAGGAAATTCTCAAAATCCACCTACATTCAATTCATGGGAAGAATACCAATCATACACCCAAATGTTGCTATCGAACCCCCCTACGTTCGCTGTTAATCTCGGCAAACAAACACCTACCACTCCGAAATTAGGGTTTAACCCGAAAATTTAAAATTTATCCGAAAATTAATAATTAAACAAATTAAATTTATCGCTAATATTGAGTCATTATAACCTACTTTCCAAGAAATACTACATTTACATATAATAAATAAAAGGAAAATGATYAGTTGGATGAGAGAGAAAGTGTTGTGGGGTAGAGTTAAATAGTAGGAGAGAGAGGGATGAAGTGATTTTTTGGGTCATGGTTGTAATGAAGATGATGAAAATTTTCTTAYGAAGATAAAAGATGAGTGAGAAAGTGGTAGAGAGAGAGAGGGATGAAGGAAATTTTGGGTCACGATTGTATATGCTCTTATAATAAGGAAACGCAGTGACATTCCGGTAAATAATCAGAACTCATGCATGTGGTCGTTATTTGGGCCCCAAATTGATGACATTTTCGTAATTARCACATTGGGCTGGGACCAATTCTTATTAGGCCCAAACTAGTTGATACTATAGTGTTCATGCAGCGACGCAAGCAAGCAAGCAAATACTCCGTATCAAATTAAAGATGATGAACTAAGATATGTAAGATTWAGATAAAATAATAACAGATTATACAAAGTGATTTAGAAGAGTATGTAAAGGCAAAATTTAGACACGAGTCGTCTGTAATGTATCATCATTATTGGAAACAGGCTTTCCTCTTGAGCTTCTCTCATTCCTGGTACTTTCGGCGAATTTCATGCTTACATGATGAAGGCCTTGCGCTTGCTCATCTGCATCCCACTCTTGCATATAGTAGTCTTCTTCTGTGAAATTCGGTCTCGGYCCCCAAAACATGCCTCCCCATTGAGGYAAGTATATGGTTGCTATGCCTAAGGTACATATCATCACCATGATACCCATGTAAATTAATCCTTGTTCTGTTGTGAATTGTGATCCTCTGAAAAATATTGCTTGGATTATGACTGCACCTACATTTCCGCCTGCTCCCGCCATGCCCGAAACTACTCCCATTGATCTGAAGAGATTAAAAACARACAGAGGTTAAGGCATGTACTCGAAAAAAAAAWTTGAGACTTTATGGAATTAAATAGTTGGATTTTATTTGTTATAATGAGCAACAAAGTCGATTCTATTTAGTAATTATATTTTGTTCGTTTTTCATTTTTATTTGTTATACACAATGATGAAGACGAGTACAACTCGATACAAATCTTATCTCAGGAACCGTGCAGTGGGGGCAGATCGAGGGAATACCCCGGTGAGGTTCAATCTCTGGTCTAAACCACCTGAGCTGAACCAACACCTCCTATTTTATTCGTTTATGTAATATACATTAGTCTATATTTTATTTAGTGGGAGTTATTTCATTATTCATACAGTACATACAATTTGTTTTAATTAGAAGATGTCATCATCATATAGTCTTAAACATSACCGCACTATATSTAGTGTGATGGAGGATCAGATCAAAATCAATATTTGTCACAAATGGATCTTCAGATCACTCAAGATCTATATCTGAGACAAATTCATGACTGTTACTTCTTATCGTTATGTAACTGGATATAACTGGATACTATATATATATATATATATATTATATATATATATATATATATATATATATATATATATATATATATAGGGACTTGCTAGAATGAGAAATGAGAATTGAGAAAACTAATTGAAAGTTGCCATGGTCCACCATAAAATAGAAAGTATATAAGTGGGAAATATTTGCTTTTTTAAAGTGAGAAGTGAGCATGTGTCAACTTGCAAGTGATTTCTCTTGTTTCTCATTTCTTTTCTAGCAAGTCCTATATATATAATATATAATATATATTATATCATTATATTATAATTACTTATTATATCTTATATATGATAACATAAACAACTAATTCGATTCTATACGTTAATTAGTTTGTGCATCGTTTTTGTACGTTCATTATCGTTTTTGCATCTTAGGGTTCAAATATACACTATATCACTTTAGTAGATAAATTGTAAACATTGTGAAAGCTTTTATCGCCTCTCTATCTAACTTTATCACATGTAGACTTCCTTCTGCTATATTAATTAATCCTCCATCTTTTAAGCCAAGATTAATTCTCCATGCCATCACTGTCTACCAAATTCAATTACCCTAGTTAGACTACAATAACCTCTTATTGCAGGTTTTTTTCAAACGGTTTCATCTTCGTTGATTGCAGATTACATTCTTTATCATCTATCGAAATAATATTTACCAAGATAGGTAATGAAAGAAAAATTTTTTTATTTTTTTTATAATAGGTTTTGGTCCTTATTTTCTGGATTCTTTCATTTTCGCCATCGTTTTTTTTTTACTGTTGACTACCTTTTACAATTTTTTTTCACGTCTTTTTCACACTGCACCTGTCGTCATCGTTCCCAATTGCAATGAATAACAAGTTGTCTAAATTGTCCTCGCCGCTATTATCTACTTTCTAGTAGCACGCTATTCGTAGAATCAATCCTCTTCCGCTCTTAATCACCATGTCATCCCTTCTGCCTGGCGTGTGAACCCAGAAAACCTAAGACGATCATGTCACTTGTCCCGCCTCTAACCCAATGCGCGCCCAAACTCTTTGATCGTGCTCCTGAGTGCAGTGATCCTAACAATGCATCATGACCACCACTCTCAGGTGCTCTCACTCCTTCTTCCTCTTCTATGCGCTCTTATTGATCTCCTGAAACCAATCCCACCAGCCCCATAAGTCCTCTCCACAGGCATTCCCGAATATTGGTCCCTTATGAAATCGGTTGGTAGTAGAACCGTTACCCACCTGGTTACTAGTATGCTTAGAAATAAAATTATTAACCATCCCGAAAAGTGAGCCCCCCGACTACATCCGCAAGTGACAGCTATTGTTAGTCTTAAACACTGTCGGTCGGTCCAACACATGTTATCCTATCTCAAGTCACGCTCTAATCTGACAGTTGGTCTTCCCTAGCTCGACCCAAAAAATCTGAACCCCTTTCACAGCCTTATCCTTTCAGAGCTGTGATCCGATACTTTTCTCCTGAATTGGTAACTCCATGTACTAGACCTACTGGAGGTGTCAGGTCTTTAGTTCGCATGCTGACCATTACCTCTGCAGTCTGGGTTAAAGTCTCCGTATCCTGGGGCATGGTCCCTGTCCGAAAAGCCTACTGACTACACACGCAGACAAGTACTTCTGAATCAGTTTTCGCGGCAGGAACGGGAAAGCTATCGCCTCCTTATCTGCCCACTAAAGGCGTGCCCCAGTGTTAACTAATAGATGCCATCTTACACCTCCACAAGGGCATAGATACAGATGGCCACAGACTCCGCCAAAGTTTCCCCACCCGGCAGTACTGCCCGTTTGCTCTGGTGCGACCACCTTGCGCAAGAACATAGAGCTCATCCATACTGAGTAATCATCAAAAGTGGCCAGGGAAACCCATGCAATAACCGGTCAAAAGAATTGTAGCAGGGAGCCTGCTACTGCAGACAGGTACACTGCAGGCGCTAGTAGTAATGAGACTGATCGTGGGAAGAGGCTAGTCGCGGCCAGGAGGTCACAGCAGTCGGTGCCTAAGCGAGACGAGCAAAGACTGCCCCAAGAAACAGAGCCGATTCCTCCTGCATTGCCAATGTCTCTCAGCAGTTACGCGTGAGTTCCGGTCGAGGGTTAGTCCGGATACAGAAGAAGTGGCTATCGCACAAATTGCTAGGAAAAGAAAGAATTGAAACCAACCATTAGATGAAATGCCTGCATATGAGGCTTTGCCAGTGATAAAGAGTGGCATATATGTTGCCTTGTTCTCTGCAGTCAACTGGTAGACCAAACTTTTCTGGGCTCCAACTCAAACGTTCATGTCCATTGTTGATCCCATGATCACTCTTCTTTTTTATTTCTTGGCTATGCTAATGGAAGGTCATAGTACATACTGTATGTGAGTATAAGTATGACTATTACGGTTCCCCAAAGCAAAGTTATTATGGTATACTTATTCGTGCAGGCGTAATCAGGTCTCTGCAAAGCCAGATCAAACTTTATCGCCTTGGACGGAT